>NW_004624856.1:1622458-1635609 GCF_000247695.1 Heterocephalus glaber | reverse complement strand
TTTTAAGATTTTTCTATTACTAATATCATAAGCAATGATTTTATGTAACTTCGAATTTAGTATTTCACATTTTCAATACATTCAAGCACTTGTTACAGATCACTAAGAAAAAATTTTCACGTAAACAAAGGAGTGGTTAATCATTTATTATTGTCTGGAGTAAGACTTCAGATAAATGTTGCCTAGTTTTCTAAAAACAATTATATATTAAATTTATCTTTTAGAGTCAGCAGTAATATTGATGACTATTTAAATTAAATAATTGTCTATTTTTAGAGAAATTATTGTGATTTCAGGGTACATTTTCATTTCGTATTCTTTCTGCATCATTCTAAATTTAAAAGTCTGTCTTGAACTTTTAAAGTTTTTCCCAAATACATGTTCTACTTCCCAAGACTGGAATTGCAGAGCTCAGTTGGGACAAATTAAAGGTATTGATACACTATTCTAATAAACAGTCCATATTACATAGGAACATAGTGTTTTTCATTGCATTTAGGCACACCTTAGTAAGTATGATAGAGAATGGAGATTAATTTTTACTTAGCTTTAAAATGAATCATTAATTCTCTTATACAGCCCATGGACCACCCTAACTTAATGGCTGTGTGAACTTAACAGTGATACAAAAACTTGGTAGTACAAGGTTACTATTTACACATGAACTAATTCAGATCAGTGGCTTCCTCAGAGTTATGTAATATTTTAAATTACTTGAGAGCTGTGTTACCACAATGTAACTATTCTGATATCAGTAATATATTTTTATATTTCTCTGAAGGGTCTGTTTTCCAGAAAATTTAAAAGTATATTACTTTTCTCTGACCTCATTCAAGATGGCAATGGTGGAGGAAAATTGCACCAAGGTAACAGAATTCATTCTCCTCAGGTTATCAGATGTCCCTGAGCTGAGAATCTTCCTCTTCCTGGTGTTCCTTCTCATCTATGGAGTCATCATCTTGGCTAACTTGGGCATGATGGCACTGATTCAGGTCAGCCCTCGACTCCACACCCCCGTCTACTTCTTCCTCAGCCATCTGTCCTTTGTAGATTTTTGCTACTCTACAGCAATCGTGCCAAAGATGCTGGCTAATATATTAAACGACGACAAAGCCATCTCCTTCCTGGGGTGTATGGTGCAGTCCTACTTGTTCTGCACATATGTGGTCACTGAGGTTTTCCTACTGGAGGTTATGTCCTACAACTGTTTCTTGGCCATCTGTAATCCACTACTTTATATGCATGTCCCAAAAGCTTTGTATGGGGCTGGTTTCTATCTGCTACCTCTGTGCATCTGTGTGTGCTCTGATTCACTTGTGTTTAACTCTTAAAATCCCATCCTGTAAGTCCAATGTGGTTGACCCTTTTTCTGTGACTTACCACCTGTCTTCTCTTGCCTGCTCTGACATATTTATTAATGAACTCATGGCATTTATTGTGCCCACTGATAATAAGATGGTTACCATCATCATCATCTTCTCCTCCTACTTGTTCATTCTCATCACCATCCTGAGGATGCACTCGGCAGAGGGAAGGCGCAAAACGTTTTCCACCTGTGCCTCCCACCTCATGGCCATCACTGTCTTCCATGGAACAATTCTGTTCCTCTATTGTCGACCCAGTCTGGGTAACAGTTGGGATGCTGACAAAGTAGCCTCTGTGTTCTACACTATCATGATTCCCATGTTGAACCCTCTGATCTACAGCCTGAGGAATAAAGATGTCAAAGAAGTTCTCAGGAAAGTGCTGAAATCCAACTTACCTTTCAAGGATCCATTTCCTTAGGTTGTCTCAGGGTAACAAATAGAATCTTTCAAGGAATTCGTGCTAAGATGAGTGTGCATGAAATGCCATGGAGATATTTTAGGACCCAGGGGTTTACGCTTTCTTTTTATTATCTTTAATTCATATAACCATTTAATTGGCTTCATTTTAATTAGAGAAAATAAATATACATTTTCTCACATTTGTGCTTTTTCATGAATATATAAAATGAGTTTCTTATGTGTATTTCCAAATATCATTTCAGTCATTTTCCATTATTTTCTGCTTTATTAGCTTTTGTATTGCAAGTTTATAATTTGGGAACTTTTATTAGCAATCATATATGCAAAATAGAGGTAATATTCTCTGTATTTCTGATAAAATATTCATGAAAATTAGAAAACGTATCTTAAATTCTTAGAATTGATGTGACATATTATAACTGATTAATAAATTTATTATTATTACCTTTACCCTTTGCTTTGTATTTTACCTTCATTCCTGAATAAGCAATTACATTATGAATTTTGATACTCTACTTTTTAAACTTTTCTGTGTCTGTGTTGATATTTCCTTTCTTTGTTTCTACTGGAAATTATTGTATTCATTCACTATATTTTTTCAATGTATTATATTGTAAACACAGTATATTAATTTCCTACGGTTTGTGAAACTGCTTAGCACCAATTTGGTGACTTAGAACTGTAATTTTTATTCTTTCATGGTTTTGGAGGACAGAAGCCTGAAATTGGTGTCACTGGGCAAATCAAGATGAGGATCCCTCTCCAGAGGTTCTCTGGGAATATCCAATCCCTCTTCCAGCTTTGGCTGCTGCAGACTTTCCATGGCTTGTAGTTAGATTACCTCACAGTGCAAGATGTTCCATCTTTATGAGCTCTTCTCCATGTGCTTATTTGTGCACATATACCTGTGCCTGTATGAAATGACCTTCTGCTTCCCTCTTATAGCACTCTTCTGATGACATTTGTAGCCTCACTTTCAAATAGGAAGACATTCTTCCCATGTCATACTCCTTAGCTCAATCATGTCTGCTAACTACCTTTTTATAAATAAGAATTTTTTACAGTTTCCATAAGAATATCTGATTATTAAAAGCTTAACACACCCATCTTTTGAAAAAAATTATTTTATCATTGGGTGTTTGCCATACGTGAAGTTTACATTCATCTTAGGGAGTGAGCTCAAGTATGTAACGCATCTTGATTCTTTTTATTTCCCTTCCCCTTCCTAATCACCTCCCTCCCTCTATCTCTAGATCCCCTTTCCTCATTTTCATTGTTTTTGTTAATATTATTACTTTGGTACATATTTATGACAAACAATGTTTACATTCCTGGTGGGTATTTGGTACCTGTACATGACACATCTTAAGTTTCTATTACTCTCTTCCCCTCCTGCCTTCCCCTCAACCTCAGTCTCTTGGACCCCTTCCCATTTGCAAAAGATCTATCCCCCTGTTTGCCACAATTCAACTTTCCTCATTTCTATACTAACACTTCATTTGTTTTCTCATTGTTTCAAAATTTCTTTTATTTGTTATAGTCTTTGTTTTTATAAATCAATTAATAAATGCATCATAGGTGCTTGTCACTTTAATACATTGGGAAGAGCTTTAGACATGAGATTAAGCATTGTGTGTCCATGTCCTGACTCAGGAGAATGAACATGAGCAGGATGCTCGATTTCAGCCTCAGTTCTCTCAAATAGGAACTGTAGATATGCAGCTGGACTGAGATTCTCATTGTGGAACTTAAAAACTGTAATGATATTAATAAAAACTGAGGAGGCACAGTCCATAAAATGCAATATTGGGATTGAGTCATTTGTTCTATATTTTTTAAAAATTGCAGTATCATTGCTTAGCATAAATATAAGCAACCTCTCTCTTCTTTTTATTTTATTTTATTCGGGTAAAATTAACAACTAGAATTTTTGTATCATGGAGGTATACAACTTGGTTATGCAATGTGCATATACAATGTGAATTAGTCACCATAAGTGGAGTAACCAATACACCCCTTACCTCACAGAGTTACTATTTCCTTTGTCTTTTCCTTTTTGGGATGAAAACATTTAATCTTAGCAAAATTCACACATACAAAAGAATACTATTAGCTAGAGTCGCAGTACTTTACACGAATGATTACTGACTGAGAAAGTAGGTTCTTTGATGCAAAAATAGTATTGACTCTATTTTCAAATATTTCAAATGGAATGAGATTTCAGTTATCACTCGTGAGACTTTTCGTTCATGAGAAGAATGGAATAGAAAAATCTTTCACCTTTGCTACTCTAATCAGAGCTGTGTTCTCAGCCTCAGAACTGATGACCCTCCCTGTGTCTCAGAACCCTTTCCAGATACCCTGAATCCCTCCTTCTATCCAGTTACTAATTTGATCTCTCTCCAGGACTTCCAATGCTCCTTTCAGACACATTGGATTTTGTGGTCAGAGATACTCAGTCACTCCCATTTCAGTGTTGATAATTATTGGTCTCCATATCCTACTAAGATACAGTCATACTTTCACGTGCAGAGACTGTTGGACATTGTTAGCAAAAACGAAGCCTGCTTTAATTTTAGATTCAGAAAAATTTAATATCAGATTTTTCCCAATGTAACTTCACAGTTAATTTCCCAAGTTACCTAAGAAGGTGACTTGGGCCCATTGATTGCTTGTCCAACATGTCTGAAAAGCAACCACATACGTTTCTTTTACCTTTTTTGGAACTAATTATATTTTGTTCCATCCCTTATGAACTATAGAATTTGAGGCGAATTTCTCATACTTCCACTAATATCAGCTTAGATTTCCTGCAGCATGGCAACCTCAGTGTGTCGGTGTCTTGATCCCAGTGGAATTTGGTCCTGTCCCTGATCAGTCACTAAAGCAACACAGCGATTTGATTCTGCTAGACATAACTGTGCTACCTCCCCGGCTGGGGGATTCTGTGGGAATGAATGGGGAGAGATGAGTTTCTTCCTGCTGCTGCTAACTCTCTGGACTGACAGAGCTTAAAACTATTCAAAGTTCTCTTTTCCAAGAAGAGAGAGCTTTCCTGATATTTAAGTCAGAAGACGTTATACAGATGAGGAGGTTAATCTAGGGATGGAGGGAGAGGAGACACAGGGGAAGGGCAGGGGAAGTAAAAGGGATTATGAGGCCCTAGAGCAGTGTACCAACTTCCCATGGTGATGCATTTATTATGTATCACAAACACGTGCACATGATTTTTGAAAGTATCCATAAATTCCACTTATGCTTGAGACAATTTAAAACATTGCATTCTGCTATATTCATCCAAAAGAAATCTAATAGATCTACTTATAAATATCCTTTTCATGAATTAAAATTTTTGAGGCTCTTAGAAGTGAATTTTAAGACACTTCTAGCCAGATATATATATATATATATATTATACACACACATATATATATACACATATATATATGAATATATATACATAGTCATACTTACCTTTATTAGGCAACACACTGTGTCTAAATCTCATTATCAAGCATCCAATCATGCCATGAATGTTTAAAACTCCATGTAATTTCTTATGTTGTTTTCCATCCTGCTCTCATTCACTGTTGCGTAATTGATAAAATTATTATTACTTAGTTCAATTTATTCACTTCTTTGTTTTGTACCTAGACAGGTGTCTTGAACAAAATATTCACAGAATAAATACATTTGTTGGATGAAGATTTTCTCATACAACTTGACCTTGGGTGGGTATAATTTAAAATAGGCAAATATATCACAGTACATATCATACTTACTAAATTCATTCATAATGAGTTTTACGAAACATGTTGACTCCCAAGATCTGCTAATTATAACTCATTAAATACATTTTTGCTTATTTCCAGTTTATTCCTCCATCATTTTACATGGGATATTCTGATAGCTGTTTGACAAATTTATTTGGGTTCATTAAAACATGTGAGAAATCAAATATCACACCCCAAATTTCTATATGATCTACGACTTGGAAAGCCGAAATATGTTTTTCACATTATTCTTACAAAATAGGCAAACATATTACATCATTTAATTTGGTGTTCAATGAACTCCTTGGTGCAACCTTTTAATTGCTCACATATATTTTTCTTGTGGGAGATTTAGAAATCAGAGTTGGGTTCCTGGGATCTGCTGTGAGATCAAAAGCAACACAAACACTGCAGACTGAGGTATTCAAGGTGTCGTCTCTCCAGGAAAACAGAGCCCTCCTTCCACAGGGTGGCACAGATCTCTGCTGTGAACACAGAAGGCTTACCCCACCTGGATTGTGAAAAATGTTAAAATGGATTATTTTATTTTGTTGTTCTTATGTGTCAAATTAATTGTTCTGGCAGAAAATGACCTGAGGCTTGCAGCAGTGTAGTGAGAAAGTGAGTGAAAACTATGAATCTGGTAAGCATTGGCATCATAATCCTAGGGTAGGAGAGCTGGATGGGATTATAATTGGTCACCTCCTTTATAGCCACTTATTGTACACACAGACAGCGGACGTCTCAATAGTAAACATGCCTAGATTCCTGCAGGTTTTATATTTTCCGGGTGTTTGAAATAAAAAGACAGCCACGATGAAACAGTGTTTGAGTAGATGTTATTCTTAAAATGAGCTTCAGCATTATTAGGTGCTTAAAAGATATCTAAGTGTAGGTGTAGTTCTCACAAATGTTAATAATTTTAAAAAACTGAAAAGATTTAGATATAAAGATTGACTTTATATATAACTTTACTTATTTTGGCTTGTGGTAACAGTTATCAATATATAAATAACAGTACTAATAAGTGTTGTAGGTTGTCTTTAAAGGAAAAAAAATTAAAATATACTACTAGAATTCAATATGTACAGCTTATAGCAATGCTATATCATTTTATGGAGTTTATTTGGAAATCTTCACTCTCATCCATATTTCATAAAAAGTGATTTGGCATATTTTTAACTTTCTTTAATATTTTCTTTTCTGTTGTCATTTCTCCTTCCATAGTTCCTTTTGGACTTCATATCTAATTTTTCAGCCTTTAGGTTTTTTTTTTATGATTTTGATACATGTAATATCCTTGAAAGGTTATTAGAAGTATAATTCTCTATATAGATTTATTTTTTGGTCATCTTTAATTCTGTGATTAGAAATAAAAGTCTTGTCAAGGTCTGGTATATCACACAAGTAAGTAATCCCAGAACTCAAGGAGGCTGGGGCAAGTTCCAGCTCAGCCTGGTCAACTATGCAAGAACTTCTTTATCAATCAATCAATCAATCAATCTATATAAAGAGAGAGAGAGAGATAGAATTTTTAAGGCTAGATATGTAGCTCAGCACGAAGGCCGTGGGTTCCATACCCAGTCAGGTACCACAAACAAGAAAACAAAATTTTTAGTAGAAAACATTTTCAGCAAAAATGTGATAGTTCTTCAGTGACCAGATAAAGGAGCTCATTCAAGTATTATCCCCAAAAGTAAGACTCTTTTTTATAATGCTAATTTTTCATAATTATCAAAAGAGAGGATGGTCATACACAGAAGCACTCTGACCTGGCCTCCATTCCCAGGCACTGGATATTATGAGACCTCCCTTTGCCTGCACAGCAGGGTCCAGTGCTCCACCCCTTGCTCCATAAGTTCACAATTTTGTCTTCCACATTTGTGGACAGAAATGGGAGTTGAAGGTACATGAACTTCAGAGAGGGAGAAATCCAAAGAGCTGACTATTACCTCAGTGATGCTTTCTTTCTCCAACTGAATGTTTTTAAATTTTAAAAAATATTTATTTATTCATTCAATATTTTAACTGACACATGAGAATTGCACCTCTTGCTTGAGAATAACAAATATAAAAAACATCCAGTAATGCTAAAAGGTATCTTCATGATTGACTATTTATAACTAAAATTTCAGTTCAAATTCAGCCTGGCCAACTTAGTGACTGAGACTCTGTTTCAAAATAAGAAAAATAAGATAAATTGCTGGGGATGGATGTTGCTTAGAGTGAAGGCCTTGGGTTTAATCACCAGACTAGTAAAAGAAAAAAATTAAAAACTTGAATTTCAAAGGGTTTAATTGTGTTAACTCATTTAAACCTCTTCATACCCATGTAGACAAGTGCTAAAGTACAACTTACAAATCAGAAAATGAATCCACAGAATCTAGAACATGTGACTGGGTACACATTATAAGGGTAGGGTCTTTATTTAGACCAGCAGCACAGGTTATAGTGATGCACACCAAGAGAGAAATCTTGGAATAGACATAGCATTGGAAAGTGATATCAACTATATTTTGTTTTAGAATTGATATGTTTATGTGCCTATTCTATAATCATTTTTAAACTGGACTTATGATTTTGGAATGGAGATAGGAAAGCTGTCATTGTTCAGGTCCTAAGTTCAGAAAAGGAACAAGATCCTTACCAGGGAAGAGAGCATTTGGTACAGAAGTAGGCTCTGAGAGAAGCCCTAGGACACTGCTGCTGTGTGGATTCCATATACAATTTAATCTGGGGAGAAACCAAGCTAGGTGAGCAGAAGCCAGGGGAGGTGGAGATTTAAGAAGAAAGGCGAGTTTTAACACTTGATATAAAAATGGACACATATTGAAACATCTTTGGATTAGACAGCAAGAATATAACTTGCAACATTGAACAAAATAGTATTTTATGTTTTGGGAACAAAAATCCTAGCGCAGTAGACTGGACTAAGAGTGGAAGGAACAGTGGATGCCTGAAAGGAAACATCATAATGAAATGAAGAAAATAAGGGCAGAAGATAAGAGGGTCAAAGGTTTTAAACATAGAATTGACTTAAGCATTATTGCATGGTGAAGTTTAGGAGGCAGAGAGGGTTAGTAATAGCACAGGGATCTTACCTGACAGGGCAATGTTAGTGGTTGAGATCAACTTCGGAGAGAAGGATCTCATTCCCCAGAGAAGAAAGGGAAGCAGGGACAGAGAGCGACACTGATGTATTCAAATGCTTGCATGATGACTCACTGTCCATTCATTATTTGTCTCTGAAAATTAAAAAATAAATTCTGTGAGTGAGAAGAAAATCATAAAATAGGCTCTTAAATAAAATAATAAAGGTTTAAAATAGTTATATGTCAGGGTAATGGCGGTGGGTGCTATGAACTGCTAAAGAACAAGGGTGTGCCTCTCTTTGTGTCTTTGTCTCCATCTCTGTCTCTCTCTCTCTCTTTATATATATATATATGTGTGTGTGTGTGTGTATATCCAGTTTATATGTATATACATGTTTACACACAACCTAATAAAACCTAAAATTGTGACTCAGAAAAATATATAGTGTACATGCTCAGTGATACTATTTAGTTTATTCATTATTAAACTTTTATGGCTGGTACTAAACAGAATTCTAAAATCTTTAAATTGAAAGATAAAGAGTTCATAAATAAATAGCAAATGCATATGAAATTCTATTTTTCCATGGTGAGGGGAGAAATAAGTTCTCACTAAAGTGGACAAACTGCTCATGGAAAGCATTTGGATTGGAAATGGTTATCTGTACTTTATACAGTAGCAAACTAAACAAGGGGAATGAAAGGTAGAACTAATTTAGAGAGATGAGTAGGTAAGCTTATTTAATTGTTTTTTTCTACTCTTTTACAATTTTCCACTATGGAGGACATGGAAATATTCTACATTTACTATGTATATCTAGTTTGGGTATAATAAATTTGCAAGCATGACAAATTTTTATTCAATAGCTTAGACTCCAGATTAAAAACAAAATATGTACCTGGATTAATGGAGAATTGTTACATTGCCATTTATTATCAGTTAAGGAGTGTGACAGGAAGTATACTGAGGGAGGGAGGAGATTCATTTCACTCTTGTATTTAATAAGAAAGATGAATTTTGAATATTTTTTAATGTTTGAAGCTGTAACTTGGTCAGGAGCCAAATTTCCTAGCTGGTGTGGTTGACACCTAGGAGATAGTTATTTAGATAACTCATTCTGAACCTCTGTTCTTTCTAATTTATCAGTGGACTTTGGATCACTTGAAAGAATTCCCTGGGTCCCCTCAGGGGAAGCCACAGCTCAAAGTGTAAAACACAGATCTACTCCATGCACAAATCTTTACCCTGACCAGCGATGCTTTTCTCCATTTCAGAAATCCACACACAATAGCACAAAGGGGAACGGGGGCTCTGAATCCAGAGTTTGCTACACCAAGGTGAGTATCCACTATCACTTGACATGGATGATGAGTGGGAGAATTAAAGAATTTAAAGTGGAATTGCAGCTTTAAATTGTGCAACTTGGTTGATGATGGTGCTGTTCAATGTTGAAAATAATAGTTTAAAAAAGGCAGGTGGTAAATTCCTGATGTAATTTTAAAAATGAGGAAGTGTGTCTTAAACTACACTAACTGGATTTAGAATCCCTGTTCTATTACTTGAACTTTTTTCTTTCTTCTTTCCTTTGATTGGTGTCCAGCTATTGTGCCCACTTCTGTCCTTCTTCTGTCACCACACCACACACCCAGAAGCGCTGCAGATGTTGAATTTGGAGAATGGCACTGTGACCACTGAGTTCCTTCTTGTGGGGTTTAGTGACCATCCAGAAATTCAGCATCTGCTCTTTGCTGTGTTCTTTTCCATTTACTCTGTCACCTTGATGGGGAATCTTGGCATGATTTTATTAATCACAATCAGCTCCCCTTTGCACACCCCAATGTAGTTTTTCCTCCACATGCTCTCCTTCGTTGATGTCTGCTACTCTTCTGTCATTGCCCTCAAATTACTTGTGAACTTGATTTTTGATGAGAAGACCATTTCTTACAATGGCTGTGCTGCACAGTTATATTTTTTCTGCTTTGTGGTTGACACCGAATCTTTCCTCTTGGCTGCTATGGCTTTATGACAGATATATAGCAATCTGTAACCCCCTGCTTTATACTGTTATTATGTCCAAAAGAGTTTGTTGCCAGCTTGCACTTGGAGCATTTTTGGGCTGCACTATGAGCTCAATAATTCATACCACTAATACTTTCCTTCTAGCCTTCTGCTCCAAGGAAATCAACCATTTCTTTTGTGATATTGCCCCTCTTTTCTCTCTGTCCTGCACTGACATGTATATGCCCAACATCATTCTGGTGGTGTTTGCTAGTTTGGTGGAAGCTATTTGTCTTCTAACAGTTCTCCTATCTTATGTCTGTATTATAGCAGCGATCCTTAAGACAGGTTCAGCAGAAAGAAGGAGGAAAGGATTCTCCACCTGTGCTTTGCACCTGACCGTGGTCACTATTTACCACGGCACTCTGATCTTCATTTACTTGCGGCCCACTGCAGGCCATTCAATGGCTATTGACAGAGTTACCTCTGTGTTCTACTCATTGATTATACCCATGGTGAACCCCCTCATTTACAGTCTAAGGAACAAGGATGTCAAAAATGCCTTTGGAAAAATAATTCAGCAAAAGAGGCTATCTTAATGTAAGAAATGGGCCAAGCAATTTCAACAATGTTCTGTTTTTTAAAAAGTTAATTTAATATGGATGTTTCCCAAGTCTGTGGGTAGTGAATTCCTGACCCCAGAAGAGTCCTAGAGCTGCAGGTTCAGCTCAGCTCTCTCACATTACTTGTATGATATACATTTCTTTAGTTTTTGAGAGTTGACACTTTTAATATTTGTGTCAGAGGAAGAGTCACCCTTCACTTTGTCTTCCACCATCCATATTCTTACACTTTTTCATTCCTTTTCCAAATATTTTTAAAAAGCACTCTCAGCAATGGATAAATCATTGGCATATCAGAATCCCTTTTGATGAAAGAAAATAAGTGCAATTCACAGTTTCATCAATTGATTTTGATTCCCATGTAAATATATACACATTGTAACTGACCTGTCCAAACCTACTCATTCTAAAAAAACTTTCCTCAAATTTTAATCCCTGCATAGTTTTTCATGAATTTCTCTTCAGTTTCAAAAGATAATTTGTCCTCTAAATCTCATTAGAACCTTAGATATACTCTGAAGATGTTCACATAGTCTGTCTTATCTTATTTTAGCTTGTATATATATTTTCTATCACTCTATAATGATTGTTTATTAAATCTTATTCATTAATCTCTCACTTCTTTATCATAGTATCAAGTCTAGCCTACATTAAGAGTGAATATATATGAAACAAATATAAGCTTACTATAGATTGTTTTTAGTTAAGATTATGTGCAGTGGGGGAAAATGATATACAGAAACCATTCATTCCTCTTGAATTAATTTTGTTTCATTCTCGACAGAGGTGCTATGTGTGCAATTGACTATTCTAAGATGCTACCAAGTACAATGACTTCTTCAAAAATCATTTGTAAATGGTTTGAAGATACTAACTAAATTAATTTCTGATTCATAAAACATTTTCTCAGGAGTACACAGGGTCTGAAACCTCTTACTTTGTAGGTGCACAGCTACATTCTAAGGGAAGCCTGCTCCAAGGACCATGGATGGGAACTGGAGCTATGAACACTGGGATGTTGGCTAAGGTGGCTGCTGTAGCAGGCACCTCAAGAAAGTGTGGCTGGAGAGTAAAAATAAAAGGTTCAATCCAAGAATAAGCAAAAACAATGGTAGGTAGGATGAATTAAAACAAAAAGCCATCTGAGAGTGAAAGTAAAGGCTGGGTTGTAGGTTGAAGCCATAATGCTATTTCATAGAGTGGGATGGATTTTCATTAAAAAAAAATTGTCCACAGAGATCAGTAATGTAACAAGGCTTAAGCTAATGTGAGCTTTCAATACTGAGGACAATAATGGCATCCCCAAGTTGAGGGAGATTACTTACTTTTCCAGAATATGCAGCAGAAAGGCCTGATTCATCACAGTGGAAAGAGATCGATTCCTTTGTTTCTCATTGTGCCATTCTAGCCATGGCCCTTGTGATGGAGCTACACAGGATAGCATGGAAGAAGCACTCTTGGATTAATTAACTAAAGTCACTTCCTCAGAATATGGGATTTGGGGCTTAGATCATAGTGTAGTTTCAGGCATCTGCCTGAGCACCAGAATGGTGCAGCCAGTTTGATGAGCAATGGAGAAACCTCTCCTCAGGAATAACTGGAAGTGAGGGCAGAATCAGGGAAGCGGAAGCCCTCTGGTGGCTGGGAGAGATTTACAAACATGGCACAAGGGGGAACCTGCAGCTAGAGCCTGGTCACCTGGCTGAGCAGGCTCTGAAGAGCACAGGACAGGGAGCCTGGGGTCTGTGTTTCAGTACATGATGCTGTGAACAGCACATCTTCTTGGGACAGCTGGGAAGCTGGTTCTTGATAGCTGGCTCAGGTGACCACAGAGTCTCTTGAGCAACACCAGGGATAAATATAAATTCCCAGGAGAG
>NW_004624856.1:1592719-1614020 GCF_000247695.1 Heterocephalus glaber | reverse complement strand
GACTAAAACTATAAAACTTTAAGAAGAAATTATAAGGGAAAATGTTCATGAATTTAGGGTAGGCAAGAATTTCCTAGGATACACAAAACATGATGTATATAAGAAAGAAATTGATAAATGAGATCCCATCAAAACTTAGAACTTTAAATGACATCGTTAAGAAAGTGAAAAGTAGTCCTTAAACAGACCATATTTATAATACATATAACCAGAATATATAAAGAACTCTTACAGCTCATTAATAGACAACCCAATTAAAAAGGAGATATAAGAAGATGATAAATAGCCAGCACAGATATGTATTGACTTATCATTGTCATGACTTTTTTTTGTTGTTGGATTCTCCCACTTTGTGTTTAATTTCTTGTCATGCCCAACAGATTAATTCTGCTGGGCTTCCTAGAGTTGCGATCCTCATTTTCTTTTCCTAGGATGTTGTCTAAAATTTTTTGGAGTGCTGGTTTAGTATTCATGAAGTTCCTAAGGTGCTCTTTTTCATGAAAGTATCTTATTTCACCATCTATTTTGAAAGGTAGTTTTGCAGGGTACATCAATCTGGGTTGGAGGCTGTTTTTCTTTAGGGCTTGAAATAAGTCATTCCAAGCTCTTCTAGCCTTGAGGGTTTGCATTGAGAAGTCTGCTGTGATTCTGATACACTTACCTTTCTATGTGATTTGTTTCATTTCTCTAACTGCTTGTAGAATTTTGTTCTTCTTTTGGGTTTCTGGAATCTTAACTGTTATATGCCTATGTGTAGATTTTTTTTGATCAAGGCTAGCTGGAGTCCTATATGCCTTCCTTATCTGAGTGTCAAGGTCTTTTCCCCTGCTTGGGAAATTTTCTGCCATCACTTCTACAAACAGTTTTTTTATGTCATCTGCCCTCTCTCCTGTTTCTCCGATCAGTCTTATGTCATTCTTCTTCGCATGGTCTAGTAGCTGCTGGATTGATTTCTCATGGTCCCTTACTATTTTAAAGCAGTTTTTCTTCCTGGTCACTAATTGTAATCTTATCTTCTGTGTCTGAAATTCTGTCCTCACATTGGCTCATTCTACTATGTAAGCTTTCAATGGAGTTTTTAATCTCCTGGAAATCTGTTTGTACCTGTTTTATGGATTCCATTTGTTTCCTGTGTTGGGATTCCATCATGTTCCTCAGTTCCTCTATTTTTTTTATCTATGTCTTCTCTAGATTTATTAATCATGTCTTGCACTATGGGCACAATCTGCTGTTATTTGAGTAATTATTTCTGATTTCATTTTTTCCAGATCCTCTTTTATTGCCAGTTCAGGGAGTCTAAGTTGTTGCATATCAGAGTGTTCCCTCTCCTTTCCCTTTGGGGTTACTTTAGGTGATCTTGAAGTTTGGTTTTCAGACTTGTTTACCTGTCTTCTCATTTTGACAGGGGGTTGGGGGGAGTGGTTGCTGGAGCCCACGTGGCTCACCTCCTGTGCCCTGGAGGAGGGGGTGGTACTTCAGCCCAGAAGCCTCCTCCTGGGTGCTGGGAGCAGTTCACCTCCTGTGCACTGGGACAGCGGGTGGTACTTTGGCCTGGAAGCCTCCTCGTGGGCACTGGGAGGGGGTCACCTCCTGTGGGCTGGGGCAGGGGGTATTTCGTTTAATTTTTAATTGACATAACATTGCACGAAGCTATAGGGCACAATATGTTAATAGTCATAAATTCATTACTTAGTAATCAAAAGAGGATATGAACATATCTGTTATCTCAAATATTTATTCTTAATGGAGAAACACTCAAATTTCTTTCTTATACTCATTTAAAATGGACAACACGATTGCCTGAGTTATCCTTCTATGAAATAGAGCACCAGAATTTACTCCTATGGCTGTTATACTACTCAACAGAAAAAGAAAATACATTCATAGAAGAATATACTTTGAATACAAGATGTCAAAGAGTCAAATAGACATTTCTTAAAATAAGACATATAAATTACCAAGAAGTATGTGAAAAAATACTCAAATCATCACTATTTTAGTCCTTATTTCTCACATCTGGACATCTTCCTATAAAAAGCTTCTTTTCTGTGCACCTCAGGGTCTCTACTTCTGATTCTCATTTAAAATCCTTTCTCCACATCACTTGCTCTTCAATGTGACTACTGGGTGTTTGATCTGAAAATAAATCCCCATTTCAAAGGTTCTTTTCTTATTTGCAGTCTGGATTTAGACATTTTGTGTGTACTAAGAGTACTCACTTTTTACATGATATAATTTTGTACTTTATTGTGAATTAATTATTTATCATGAATTATTCATATTCTACAAAGATGCAAAGCTCACAGATTGACAAAGCATACATAGTAGGCACTCGATACTTTGGAATTATTAAATCAATTCATAAGATACTCACCAAACAAATGAGACTATGCCTTACTGCAATGAAGACTAGAAAGTTTTTCAAAATTCAAGATTATCACTTTTAAATTCAAGATAGATAATGCAGTAGAGTATATTTAGGAAACCACCAACTATTGGTATGTAGTACTTTACATACATACAAATTTTGTTACATTAATATAGTATAAACCACTTTAAATTATATGACTTGGAAAAAACAACAGAAGTATACATTTGTTTTGGTAGAAGTATGTAGGTATTTGGAGTAATACCTTATTCACTTAAAATAATTTTCTTCTCAGTTTTTTCACAACTTCTTTTACATTTTTGTTGAGTAAGCTATAAATCAGAGGGCTTAGCTTGGGAATCACCAGGGTGTAAAACAGTGAGGTCATTTTGTCCTGATCTAGGGAGTAGGAAGAACTGGGATGGAAGTACATGAAAAGCATGGTTCCCTGGAAAATGGAAACTGCAGTGAGGTGGGAGGCACTGGTGGAGAAAGCTTTGATCTTCCCCTCAGCAGAGCAGATCTTTAAAACAGATAAGATGATATAGCAATAGGAGACAAGAAGGCCTGAGATGGTGCTCAGTTCCAAAAAACCAAAAATAATGAATATCGCTAACTCATTAACCTATGTTTCCGAACAAGATATTAAGAGGAGAGGAGGAACATCACAGAAGAAATGATTAATCTCATTAGACCCACAGAAACACAGGCTGAATATCAGTGTGGTGTGTATCAGAGCATCTGCCAGTCCCACCAGGTAAACCCCAGCCAGGAGCTGGGCTCACAGCCTGCTGGACATGTTGGCTGTGTACAGCAGAAGGCTGCTTATGGGCTTGTACCAGTCAAAGGCCATCACTGCCAACAGCACGCACTCAACATCTGTAAAGAGACAGAAGATGAAGAATTGCAGAACACAGCCAATGAAAGGAATCAATCTATTCTTGGCAAGCAGGTCTACCAGCATCTTGGGGACAACTGCATTCGACTAGCATGGGTCGGAGAATGACAGGTGGCTGAGGAAAACATAATGGGTGTGTGCAGCCAGGAATCCACTCTGATTAAAATAATCATTCCAAGATTTACAAAGAGAATAATGAGATAAACAAACAAATTCCACGAATAGAGTTACTTCCATTTCAGAATTATTGGTAATTCCCAAGAGTAAGAATTCAGATAGCAATGAACAATTTGCAAAATCCATTCTTCTTGGTTCTTGTTTTAAACTGGAAAAAAATCATTAAGAGTATGATAAATTAGGTGTTGATTTTTCTGCATTTTCAAAAATGTTATTATGAGGCAAGCTATGATTTGTTTCTCTAAATTGTTTTATTCACTTCCAGAAACTTCCAAGACAAGTGCCACCATTAAAGAAGCATTATCATATTAAGAAGTTGACCAATTTTGATTCTGCATTTGTACATAATTATCCAGATGTGTGACTTAACTATCAGTTCTTTGGTAGTAGAGGAGTAGATTTGAATAAACTCATAGCTGTTTCCCAGATTCCAAATGTTATAAAAAAATGCTAGAATCAGACATATAATCTAGAAAAATAAGAGTAAAATATCTCAAATCAATTTGTTACATTTTTCAAATAACATAATTGATATTACACTGACAATGGCTCTGCATACAAAATTTACCTAAAGTGAAAGCTCTTAAGGTACCATTTTTGCTGTGTACTGTATATTGGAAAATGAAACAAGTATTTTTCTGTCACTCATCATGAATGTTTTGCCAGAACTTTTATAACCCTTTTACAGCTCACTTAATACCAAATTTCAAATCTCTTAGAAGGCAAAGAGATGTGATAAAAAGAAGTAGGAACAATTGGCTGTAACAAATACCCTCGCTTATCTCTGACTTTTCCTTTGAGTTCCTCATTACAATGAAAATGGGAGGAGAAATAATGAAAGTTTTGTAGATAAATGGGATTCTATTTCTTGTATTTGTGATTGCATTTATGTGTGCATGGGGTTATGTGTCTGTTCACATATCTACCTTTTGATATAACACCGGAATATATATGGTAATATAACTTATTACTTCTATATGTAAGTACAGTATAGTATGTGACCCAGTATAGTATGTGATCCAGGAGGACCTGAATGTGCATACTTGCATGTTTTTAATGTGTTAATTTGTATTATTATATGAAAAAATTAATAACAAATTTACATACACCATGTCACAGAGTGATTTTGAAAAGAAACAGATTACTTTAGGATCTTGATTAAAATATGAATAAATAAAACCTTTACAGTCATAAAATAATGATTTGATTAGTGATATTGCATAAAATTAATAAATGAAGATCAATAAGCTCTATCTTTATTGTTTTTTGAACTTACTGAAAAACAAAACAAGTTTTACTCACTCTTGTGTCACTAGCAATCAGTGGTTTCCAAAGCTTTTATAACTGCTTTGTATAGCTCACCAGATTCTAAAAAATAAATCTTTTGAAAAGGAAAACAAGGGATTAAAAGAAGTAGGAGCAGCAGACTACAACAGGATAATTGTTTACCATGGCCTTTAGAATTGATGTTTCATTACAGAAAATAGAAGGAGGAACAGGAAATGATCCTGAGATATATTGGCTTTTGTTTCTCATGTTTCTGTTTAACTTTCTGCATGTACTTTGGGGAGCAGGATAGTGTGTGTGTCTATATGTTCACATATGTATGTGGGTGGTCAAATCTTATTTTTTTTTGGACTTAAGACTGACATTTTTACATAATGATATTTGTAATGTGTTTTCTATTATTTGAATGAAACTAAAACAAAATTTAAACTTTACTTTTCTACATCATTTGCAGTGGGATTTTTTTACAAGTGGTTACGTATGCGTCTGGATTAAAGAATGAATAAATAAAACCTTCAAAATTCTTAAGCAAATGACAAGATATATTTGGTCATTAGATGATAAAGAGTATGTTTAACCTAGTAAGTAAATATGAATTAATTCGTTTTCACATTCCACAATATTTGAGACCTCAGCTTTACCAAAAAATTCTATTTTTTTAACCTAGAGTTTTTGTTTTGGGTTTTTTTTTTTTTGGTACTGGGGATCAAACTTGGGACCTTCTGCTTCAAGGCAGGCAGCAGAACCACTGAGCTGAATCCCCAGCCCAAAATTCCATTTTTTTAAACTAATTTTATTGGTACATTTAAGGTATACAATATAATGACATTCATCATTGGAAATTTGCACCTTTTACATAATCTGTCTGTTCCCCATTCCCCTGCCCTCCCTTCAACCCCTCCACCCCTCCCTATCTACAAAGACTTTGTTTCCATTTTTTCATTTTCTCATATTAATTCCATTCTCTTCTTTCTTTTCCCCTACCCCTCCCACTTTCCCTTCCCCTTTGCACCTTTTCTTCCTATTTCACATTATCCGAAATTCTACTATTTTTAAAACCACTCAGATACTTACCTGAGAGGAGAAAATTTTTCTGCCATTTCCTCTGGTACCTGAACAATACATAGATCATATTTACTTTCATATTGTGACTGTTGGATGACTCTTGTAATCTTCTGCCTTCATGCTTTTATGCCGTTCAGAGGATTAATGAGATCCTTGGGTCAATATTTTCCCCTGAGAATATTGCAAGAACTTCAGCAAAGGCTGAACCTCTAATTCGTGATGCTCAGCAGTATATTGATCAGTATCCAGGACTGACTAGATTTTTAACACTATTATTCATGCTTATCTTGACTCTACACTCTCTTCTCTTGAAATCAGGTATCTAATGAAACTGAAATATATCTCCTACATACTGATTTTCATGTGCTTTTCATTTTTCATCCTGTCTCTTTCGTTTTGGAAACAGTCTTCTGCAGGGTTTAGACAGGGTGATTATACATGCTTCTTTTTTCATTTATTTTTGTCTATTCCTCTACCCCACCTGCATGTCAAGCATCATCATTTACATTATTTTATGGCTTTAAAATTTTCATTGCACCTTGTATTATCCTTCTAAAGTTGTTTCCAGAATATGTGTGTTTCTACTTTCCTACAGTCAATAGCACAGATATTTGCATGGGTAAAGGATTAGTAAAGTATATTGTTCAATATATTCAGATTTTTAGGCTGGTGCTGTCCAACAACGAGTAGACATAAACAAGTTTAGGAGTCTGTTTCTGCTAACAGACTTTACATGTATAGCAGTGATTGGGTTTTTAAAATCTATATTTGGATAATTCTTTCAAGAAAAAGCCACATTTATTCACTTTTGAATAACTGTGTTCTATTATTTAGTGTAGCTCTTTGATAATTGAGAGGTATTAAAATTATGAAGTTCATGTGTAACCTTATCTTTTCCCTACAGTTACTGATGAATATTTTACCCTCCCACAATATTGCCTCACTATCTTATTCTCTGAACTTGTAGAACTTCTGCATGAGTCAGAGAAGTTCTTCCTTTACATTCTTCTGACCAAAACATGTCTGCATTCTCTCTTTAATAAATGTGCATTTTCAGCATTTATTTGTTGTAAGAGAAAATGTTATGCATTAAAACAAATACTGTAGATATCTTACCAAATGTCAGACTATTTACATATATTATTTATCTACATGTATATCATCATATATTGTGCAGATTATAGCATCTTTTAATAACTAACAACTTCATTAGCAGATTTCAGAATGAGATCCATAAGTAATCAATAAACATTAGGAATCTCAGAGGCAGAATATTGACTCCAAACCATGTGTTTTTAATCAGTTTCTCACTACAATGTAATAGAACAAAATTTCCCTTCTTGGAAAATATTCTCTTGGCTGCTATCATGGAATGTTGTAGAGTATTTTGACTAAATTCCGCAAAATAATGAGTCTTGGAGTTGCAAGTTTATGGCGAGGTTGTCCAATCCATCTCTATACCAAGCCAAGATCTTACCAGGGATGGAGTGCAGAAAGGAACAATAGGAAAGACTGCCAGGTTGACTGCCTAAATGGTTTCAAGTTTTAGCTAGACACTTCAATATTATTAATATTGATTCAGAAAGATCTGTCTATCATACACTATGGAAACACACACAGGAAATAAGTGGAATCTTGCCCTGGAGATTGTGCAATGGAAGAGCTTTGAAGGAAGCTGTCTGTATTGGCCATCTTCTAAGACTGTGGTCCCCAAACTTCTGGTACCAGGGACTGATTTCATGGAAGACATTTTTTTCTGGGTAGCAGGGGTGGTGGAAGCTTGTAAGATGGCTCAAGAACATTTTATTTTTTGTACACTTTTTTCTATTATTATTATTAAATTGTAAGGAAGAATCAGTGGGAGCCCTAAGACCCTTGGTTTGTGTTCCTCCAAGTAGAAGGCCCCCTCTGGGGGTGTTGGGAGAGAGTGACACCCTAAGTTTGTTGCTTATGTCCAGTCTATCTCAAATGCTTTTAAGGCAACCTCAAGGTATTCCACATTGACTTTAATCTAGATTGTGTGGAAAATAGACAATGCCTCAAATGTTCTTTCTTTTAAGGCCAATATCATCAGCAAGGACAAAGTCAATTCACCTGGACTATGCACAAATGGATTGCACATCATTCCTTCCCAACTTAGGGGTCACTTATGGTTGGAAATTAATGCTCAACTCTTGAAAGCTGAGATAGCTTATCATGTACCAGTTTGACAAAAGAAGGCACTGGATCAGTCTCTTTCAAAATATCTGCTAATGCTTGAACATGTTAGAAATCCCAATATTCATTTGTTGTCTCTATAACTCCAGTTTGGCTTTGAATATAACTACTTTATCTTCCAACTTGAACAGTGTCATTCTCCTCTGGTGTGGCAGATTGCGTTCACTGAGCTAGCTGAACTTCTCATGAATGTGCAAGTTCTGGGAACTATTCTGTGTCCCTGAAATGTGCTACCAGTGGTGACTGCTTTTGCAAAAAATATCTCTGGATTGCCTCTCATAACTCTGGCTAGTGATGTAGTTTTGGAAAACAATCTCATTTCTGTATATAAGTTGTGCTTTTCTGCATTCATCTCCTCACAGAAATGAATGGATTCTAATGTGGTTGGTAATTTTAATCACATCCTATACAATATTGTTAACTTGATGTAACATTTTTCAGCCAGCCAGGTTCTCTATGGGAATGAGTTAGTCTAGACTCACATGCAGAAGCAACCTCTGTGACTTGAGGGGTGAACCAGAAAGCTGCCAGGTCATGGCAGTCTCTCCTTCCAGGCAAACACAGGTGCAGCACCATCAAATCAGTTTTACTGACATGTAATCATTCAAAGACTTAAGTAGCTCTTTAGCTGTGGTATTGGTTGGCAGGAAAAGAACATGTATATCCTCACACAGATCCTTGTGAAAAATTATCACATACACACAAACACACAAACTACAGTGATTCTTGGATCTTCTGTAACAATTTTGCTACAGTATCCCTCATATTTCATCAACTTGTCTACTTATTGTGATAGCTGTTAGAGTAAAACATGCAAGGTGTTGAACTGCAGACGTTTCCAAAATTTCACGACAAACATCCTCAGTAGCATGTAGGGCTAACTCTTCACCAATAGTAATGGGTTCTTAGTTTTAGAAATGTGATTAGCAACCAAGTATGGTGCTCTCAGTGTGGACACCTTTGATGAAGTGGTGGCCTGCTGTCGGGAGCAATGCTACATAATTTTAGGGTAAAATCATTTGGTTACCCTAGTTCTCCTGCCTACAGCCCAGCTATGGAATTCTGAGACATAATTCCATTTTGGCCTCTGGTCACAACTGAGACCTCAATGATCTGGTGGTGCTGTGATTCTCCAGGACAAGATTACACCAGCTGAAAATATCCTGGGAGGAACAAACATCTACTCAGTTCTTCATTGTTTTTGGATTGTTACATCTTGTTTACACGGAAGTACTGAACTCTCTGCAAGTCATTTGTTACATTTGTTTCTCCCAATGTACTGAATAAAAGGTGCAGTAAGCTGAGGGCTTTCGTCTTTGCTGCCCAGAGCAGCACTGATCAGACCCAGAGCTCAGCTTCTTTTCAGTCTCATTTTTCTACCTTTCCTGTATTTGGCCCTGTGCTGCTGTGGCTTGCAGCAGACTAGGACTTACTGCAGAGTTTCTAGTAATGTCCCTTTTCCCTGTTCCCTACATTTGGCACCCAACTTGGATGTGAATCAGATCCAGGAGGGAACTCGCCTGTGAGACAAACTTGGAGTAAAAGAGACACCACACGGATCTCCGAGGATGATTTCCGGACTCAGACAAGGGACATTGGTGGTAAGTGTGTCCAGCTGGGGGTAATTTTCTATCTTTCCTGAGTTACAACTATGGGTCAGTCTCTGTCATCAGAGCAGCATAACTTTGCCAAGTTACTTAAGTCACTGTTAAAGCAAGCTATGTACCCAGTATCTAAAGTTGCTGTGATAGATTTGTTAAAAGACATACGAATGTACATCCCATCTTTTCCCCAGGAAGGAACAACTAACTCAATAGCGTGGGAACATGTAGGTACTGTTCTCCGTGAGGCCCAGCAAAGGGGTGATCATCTCTCCCCCTGAACACTCCCCACTTGGGCCTTATTCCACTCTGCTCTCAAATTCTCTCAGTCAATTCAGGAAACCTCGGCTACCCCTCCCCCCACCAACCCTTCTGTCCAGGCTTCCCCTTGTTCAGCTTCTATGGTTTGTTTTCATCTCACTGCGGCTTCTGCTCCACCGCCACAGCGTGCTGAGGAAGACCCTAATTCTCTAGCTCCTCAGCCATCTCACAAAGATCTAGCTGCCCCTCTTGTGAAGCCCACTTCTGGGGCCACTCCCTATTGCCACACCCTGCAAAAGGCTGTGACATCAAGCAAGGCAGTGGGAGGCCCTTTGTGCTTTCCTATCTCAGTTTTGCCTGATCCTGACAACTCAGAGGTGGACATGTATGTTCATGCCTTGTTTGATTTTAACATCCTAAAGGACCTCAGGCAGAGCGTGCTAACTAATGGAGTCCAAAGCCCCTATACAGTGGATTTGTTGGACAGTGTACTTCAGACTTATTCTCTGGTTCCTCATGATGTTTTTCACCTGGCAAAAATGTGCCTATCCACTGCTCAGTATCTCCACTTTGAAGTGGAACTGCATTCTTTAATCAGGGAACAGGCTCATAAAAATGCCCAGGGAGATGCTCAGTTGAGAGAAGTTACTATTGACATGTTATCGGGCACAGGTGACTTTTTGGATTTAAGCAGGCAGGCATGTTGGCCAGCATTACTCTTTCACCAGCTAGAGGACCTCCTGCAGAGGGCTTGGGCTTCTGTGCCAGTTGATGGTGCGCTGGTGAAATCTTTTACTCAAATCATGCAAGGTCCATTGGAAACTTACACAGGATTTGTAGCAAAATTACAACAAACTATTAAGAGACAGATTTCTAATTCCAAGGCAGCAGACATCCTGATTTTACAGCTAGCCTATGAAAATGCTAATATGGATTGCAAACAGGCAATAAATCCTGTTGCCTCCTCTAAAGATCTTGGAGCATATATTAAGGCATGCCAGAATACTGGGTCTCCTTTATACAATTCGCCTCTGATGGCTTAAGCCATCTCCCAACATTTACATGGTACACAGAGTGATTTAAAATGTTTTAATTGTGGAAAAATGGGGCATCTCAGAAAAAACTGCAAAATGAAAGTGGCTTTACAAGCTGACCCACAGCCACTGAGTCAGGCATCCAGAGAAAATGTTACTACCTGGCCTTTGCCCTTGATTCCAAAAAGGCATTCACTGGGCTAAAGATTGCCACTCCAGATATGATAGGCATGGTGCACTGCTGGTGGGAAACAGAAATTGAGCCATTCCTCGGGCTTGGGAAACAATAGGATCAGGGCCAGGGGCCTCCAGTGCTCCTGAGTCAGTGGTACCCAGTTCAGACCTGTGCACAAGTACAAAATCAGACAGCATGGGTGTCCAGAGGGACATTTCTTCCCTCATCAGGGGAACACTGGGGAGCTCATAGATCTTCCTGTTGCTCACAGAGTTTGCCTGCTGAGAGATGAGATGCTGGTATCTGTCCCCACAGGAATTCATGGACCTCCACCCCCCAGAACCATTGGTTTGATACTTGGAAAATTCTCTCTAACTTTGAAAGGCATTACTGTTATTCTGGCTATTGTTGATTCTGACTGTACCTCTGAATTGTGTGTTCCTGTTAGCTCCACAGGACTCTGGGTAATAGAAAAAGGAGATTACATTGCACAATTTTTGCTTTGCCTAAACCAAAATTAAATAAAGTTAGCTTTAAAAATTCCCAAGAGGGTCCTCAGCCAGAAATTCCTCAAGAAGAGATTTATTTCACCCAAGAGATTTCCAAAAACTGGCCCATGTGCAAAATTAAATTGAATGGCAAATTCTTTACAGGATTGATAGACACAGGTGTGGACATGTCCGCGATTGGCACATGTTTTTGGCCATCATCTTGGGGGGAAAACCAACTAAAACATTTCTGGTAGACCTTGGTGCCCCCCAACAAATTTTGCAAAGCTCCATTTCCCTGCCTTATGAGGGCCTGATGGTCAATTGGGACATATTTGTCCTTACATAGCTCCCATACCTGTAAATTTATGGGGCAGAGATTTATTGGAAGAATGGAGAGTTGTAGTGACTACTTTGCTCCCTGAAACTTCACTGGGCCAACAGATGATGTCTAAAATGGTATATGAACTGGGAAAGGGATTAGGCAAGCAACTTCAGGGAACAACACAGCCTGTAGAACAGAAACAAAAAAATAATCGCTTTGGAATTGGATATGATCAAAATTTTTAGTTGGGGCTGTTGAAGAAGTTTCTCCACCCAAGGCAGCCTTGCCTTTACAATGGAAATCAAATGATCCCATTTGGGTTAATCAATGGCCCTTACCACAGGAGAAAATAACTATTCTAGAGCAACTCATATTAGAACAATTTAACAAGGGGCATTTAGAACCATCTGTGAGCCCTTGGAATGCACCTATCTTTGTTATTCCTAAAAGGTCAGGGAAATGGCATTTGCTTCAGGACTTACATGCAGTTAATGCAAGCCTCATTCCAATGGGGGCACTGCAACCTGGGTTACCAAACCCAGTGGCAATCCCCCAGAAGTGGCCACTTATAATTATAGATTTAAAAGACTGCTTTTTTAACATTCCTTTGTGGCAAGTGACCAACCTCAATTTGCCTTTTCGGTACCTAGTATGAATTTTAAAGAACCAATGAAGCACATTCAGTGGACTGTGTTGCCTCAAGGAATGGCTAATAGCCCCACATTGTGTCAGCTTTTTGTAGCACAGGCTCTTCAAGCTACCCGTAAATTATTCCCTACTGTATATTTAACACATTATATGGATGACATATTAATCTCTGCGAATACACAACAGCTACTTTTACAGGCCTTTGCTATTGCAAAGAAGGATTTAGTGCATTTTGGATTGTGCATAGCACCCGAAAATGTTCAACTATCTGAGCCTTATATTTACCCAGGTACCTTGTTCACAGAGCGATCAGTTAAGCCACAAAAGATATAATTTAGGAGAGAGAAATTAAAAAGTTAAATGATTTTCAAAAATTATTAGGTGATATTAATTGGATTAGGCCTAAAATAGGGATAGCAACTTTTCAATTGCAGAATTTGTACGAAATATTACAGGGAGATTCTGATCTTAATTCCCCTTGAAAATTAACTCCAGAGGCACAAAAGGAGTTACAATTAATAGAACAAAGCATACATAACCATCAGGTTTTTCATATAAACTCTATCCAGTTCATTTGTTTGTGCTTAACACCCTCCACTCACCTACAGATTTAATAGGACAATGGTATGAGAAACAGGTCTTTTGCAGTTAGTGATATCTCTACAATTATATCTAGAGCAAATTGCAAAAGTGGTTTCCTTGGGACATAATCATACCCAACAATTATTTAGTGCTAACCTTCATTTCATCATTATCCCAATTGATAAGGATCAAATGCAGATGCTGCTACAAACTGCTTTATATTGGCAAGTAGCCTTTGCAGATTTCATTGGACAGATAGATAATCATTACCCTAGTGATCCTCTGTTTCAGCTTTTTTTGGCAACATGAGTTTATTCTTCCCAAGGTTACTCAATTTCAGCCATTTCAAGGTGTCTCAACCTATTTCACTGATGACTCCTCTAAGGGCCCAGCAGCAATTTGGAGCTCTTCCTTTAGTTATGTGTTGCCTACACCTGGTCTCTCTGCTCAGAGGTCAGAGTTGCTAGCCATTTTATTTCTGATTGAAAACTTCCCTCCCCAACCTCTTAATATTTTAAGTGATTCCTCCTATGCAGTTTGTTTGACTCAAAGACTGGAAAGAGCTATGGTCCTCTCTACCTTAGAACCTAAATTATTACACTTGTTTTTAAGATTACAAAAGGCTATATGTCAAAAAATTGCTCCTGCTTTAATAATTTGGGGGAGAGATTTTGCCTGTGTCCTGACAGATAAGGATGAAACCTTGTGGCTGCCCTCCTGGAATGTGCAAACATGGTTTATGCTGGTAGAACTGCCAACATCTCAGAGACCAGGGATAGCACCCTGCTGAGAGCAATGAGCCAGCTGCACATGAGTGACCCACCTCACCAGTGATGACTAACAAATCCACAGTGGGTCCAGGACTGAGATGATGCCCCCAGAGGAATAATAATTATAGATTTATGGTAAAAAACTTAAAAAAGGGAGAGGAAACTTGAAAATGTTCCTTTTACATTTATAGGTATAAAAGTGCTTGCATTCCTTCTGATTCTAATCTCAAGAGATCTCTGTTAATTGACTACAAAAGTTTTTGACCAGTCTTTTATACAATTATAAACCAGAAAATCATAAAAGGGATATTATAATTCAATTTGGCCAAATATATTTGAATGCACTCTAATATTATAAATTGTCTTATATGTTTGTCTGTTGTCTGTCCATCAGTACAGTTGAGTTCAATTTTTTTTTTCTCTCTTTTCCTTTTCATCTTTTGAAAAAATTTTTTTTCCTTAAAATATATTCACCTGTTATTGGATTGGCTTACAGATAAATGTTATTAAATTAAAGGCATGCCCTTCTTTCCCCAGGTTGCTAACTGATCAAAGTGCCATTGAGATTTATTTTTCAAAGTACATAGAGACTGTGGGTACTCCCTTTGGTGAATAAAGAAGTGGCCGCCTAGAAAATAATTATTCTAGTCTTAATTCACTAAAGGGACCCCCTAGTAATTTTCATAATCTTATGGGAGACACACTGCAATAAATATTATCTCTGTTATTATAAATTGATTACAGGCTGGGAATTTAGCTCAGTGGTTCTGCCGTCTGGCTCACAAGCACAAGAACCCAAGTTTGATCCCTGGTACCAAAAAAAAAATATAAAAAATAAATAAATTGATTACATTGGTTATCATTGAAGTTTAAATTCTAAATATGTTATACAATGTTTATATTGGTTAAAGTTCTAAAAGTGTTATTGTGATATGTCTACATTGGTCATCTTCAAAAGATTAATTTCTGTGACATAAGCAAAAGACTGTTATCAGAAAGATGCTTTTGGTACCAAACTACATCGAAGAACACAGGATTTTATATAATTGTGACATTTATTACTGCTCCTTTTCTGGTGTACAAAATGTATTCATGCCCTCTAATTGTATGGGTCTTCCAACATATTGTTTATGATAATAACCTTTTGATTCAGATATTTGCCCTTCTCCTATGCTCCAGCCACCTATGATAATAAGCACACTTATAGGGTGATTTATTTCCCTTAGATTACATCCTATAAAAAGATAGCTACTTAGGGATCCAACCACAAGAACAACCATAATTGGCAATAATTACAGTTTAACTATATTTTTATTCCAAAATGTTTAATATCCAGGTAAAATTATAATAATTGAGTTCACTACTCCTCTTACAATGCTAATGTTATTGATCTTCTCTTCTGGGTGTTCAACAACCAAAGTTTAGAGACCAAAACTGAAGAGGTATCTGGTCTAAGAAGGCAGCCAGTATTTTGGCCCTGGCCCTCCAAGATCTACAACAATAGCAGAAAGATCCAGGTCATGAGAGAACCATCTTCAAGATCCTGAATTTTTGGTGAGTCACCCAACCTTCTGAGCAGGGAGGTTGCTGAACACCAAAACAGTAAAGATACAACAAAAAGTGTGCCAAAGGAATGTCTGTAACCTGGAGGAAAAATATCTCCCATGCTTTCGCAGGAAGCAACATGGTCAAGCAAGGCCATGACATATCCTGATGGCTGACACTGACAGAGGACCTAAGAGGCTCTAAGCATGGTTCCAAGACATTGCCTGAGGAGACTCAATTGACCTTGTTAGATAGCAAGAGGTTGATTTTATTTAATATAGATCTCACTGTAACTTGGTCTTAAACACCCAGTAGAAAAGTATAACTAAAGACAATAGTTATTTGAGTTCAACAAAAGTTTTAAGTATTTCAGCCAACAATGTTTAAAAAAATTAGATTTTTAATCCTTTTACAGCCCCAATTAAGATAAATTATGCTTATTATAGACAGCTAAGCCAGTCAAACACACTATAGATCCTCACAATATATAGGGACAAGCCATTGTTGGGTGTGCTCACTTTTCCTAAAAACACCTTCACATATAAACAAAAAGAAAGGGAGGTATGTCGGGAGCAATGATACATAATTTTAGGATAAAATCATTTGGTTAGGCTAGTTCTCCTGCCTACAGCCCAGCTATGGAATTCTGAGACATAATTCCATTTTGGCCTCTGGTCACAACTGCGACTTCAATGATCTGCTGATGCTGTGATTCTCCAGGACAAGATTACACCAGCTGAAAACATCCTGGGAGGAACAAACATCCGCTCAGTTCCTCATTGTTTTTGGATTGTTACATCTTGTTTATGCAGAAGTACTGAACTCTCTGCAAGTCATTTGTTACATTTATTTCTCCCAATGTACTGAATAAAAGGTGCAGTAAGCTGGGGGCTTTCATCTTTGCTGCCCAGAGCAGCACTGATCAGACCCAAAGCTCAGCTTCTTCTCAGTCTCATTTTTCTACCTTTCCTGTAATTTGCCCTGTGTTGCTGTGGCTCGCAGGAGACTAGGACTTACTGCAGAGGTTCTAGTAATGTCCCCATTCCCTGTTCCCTATAGTCTTCAATAATTGCTTCAGAGCATTGTGTCTGCATTTTGTTTAACTTTTTGCTTTTGAAAAACTCCAAAGGCTTGTCTTTTCATGAAGCGGCTTGGTCTCCATGTGGCAATGCCATTTTGAACATGTGATGGCTGTCTTGGGTAGCAAATTGGCACACATTATACAAAGTAGGCTTGCAAAATGTCAGTTACTTGTTGCATTAAACAAGTAATTTAAGCAGAAGAGCTGATATTTTCTTTGAGTGAAGCTTTTCCCCTTAGAGTCTTCAGTTTTATCATTGTGTCTTTCTCACTTTTCAAAGTAGCTTTCAAGTGTTGCTTGTTTTTAACTCATTTTGGGTAGTGTAAACTTGTGGGCTCAGCAAAATTGTTACTGAGAAGCATACAGCTTTGGGAAGAGGCATTGGCAGTAGTGGCATATAAGACATGATGGGCCATATGCAGACTAGCAGTTTACATTCTGACTTGGGGTGGGCAGTAGACACAGCTGCACTATTGAGCACACCAATTCATTTGCACTATAAATTTTGTCACCAGATTTATTGTCTGTGTGAGTCTGTTTTATTATTCATAGATAACTGGATTTTTACTGTCTTTACACCACAGAAGGGGCAGGGAGATCTCCAGCATTATAACTGCACTAATCCCATGCCTGAAGGTTTTACCTTATTAATTTACCACCTCCTAAAAGAATTCCTTCCTAAATTATTTGAGGACTTAAAATCTCAGTATAAAAAGAGGGCACCATAGCAGTGCTCATCACACACATTTGGAAATTTTAATAAAATATTATAGGTGGAAACTCATACATCATTTAGCCCAAAACAAGAATTCTTCATATTTTATTTTCTGTATTGCTGCCATCTAACATGAGATTGTTCTGTCTTCTAACATGATTCTCTCTCTCTCTCATTATAGTTTTTGTGCTGTGGATTGAAGTCTGTTTTCACAATAAGCTATATCCCTAGCACTTATTTATTTATTCATTCATTTATTTATAGACAGCTTCTCACTAAGTCCCTACGTTGTTCGGGCTGGGCCCATATTGCAATGCTCCTGCTTCAGCCTCACAGTGTGGCTGGGTTATATGTGTGCACCATCACACTAGGGTTCCTGGGGCTTTACTTATATTCTGAAATGTTTTGTAGACTGGAATATGTTACACTGATTGCTAGGACTGGCACCAGCTTCTATGACTGTAGTGGATATTTATATTCTCTTCTGTAGGGATTCAAATATATGGAAAATTTTTTTTTTCCAAGAAGTTCATTTGGTGCTTGACTCATCAGAAAAGGAGTCCAGAGAAAGATGAAAAAGGAAACTGTCAAGGCCACACATGGATGGATGCTGTGTATTCTGAAATTAATACTCACATCTTCGTATATTTTTTACCTTTTACACACAGGCATCTTATATAATTTCTTGAAGTTAATGGTAAAGTGTGGGTGTGGGTGGTGTTTTATGCATGTTCATCACATATCACACCCTCAGTCAGTTTTGTGTTATCAACATATGATAAGCAGTCAAAACTCATATTATTTTTGGTTTTATTTTTTTCTCATTTTCCCCCAGATATGATATGTATTTTTTGTATAACAGGGATTAAATGTTCAGTCCTGGGGGATGGAGCTTACATGCTCATATAAGAAAATGATTTAAGAAAAATGTAACATTAAATTAAATACTGAGTTAGGGCCATGGTGTTGAACAATGAAGAGAAGCATTTAACCAGGACAAGAATGGAAAAGAAAAAAATAAACCAGAAAGAGATAGAGAGAATGATGTCCATAATGTCAGAACTCAGATGTGCTTTATGTGGGATTTTTAATTTTACCATGTGTATGATAATTAATTCTATCAGGACATACAAGATAAATAAATGAATCTGATGCTGGCAAAAGGAGGGGTGGAGGGGAAGCTGAAAAAGAAGTGAGATGCCTTGTACATATGTACCAACTCCCCACAATGAATGTATCCATTATGCATTGCAAACATGTGGTAATACAAATTAAAAATAAATAAAACTCAAAGATCTGTAAAAAAGTAGATTAAGATGTGTTACATATACCAACTCCTCATGATGAGTTAGTCATTCTGTACTGTAAACATGTACAATAAAGATAATTTTAAACAAAAATGAGCTATTTTTTATATGCTAACTTCATTGAATTTCTTTGGTTTCCATATATCATGAAACAGTACAGCTCATGCTTTCTCTAATTGTCAAGCCATCTGCCTAAAATCATGTTTTTTCCCAAAATGCTAATTTTTAGCTCCAAGACTGACTGAATATTTCCATCCATGGAAGTCTTTCTCCAGAACACTGGATTTGTATTTTCTCTGGATCTTACCCAACATTCTCTTTATTTCAGTATTGTTTAGAGTATTACAGTGGATTACTTGAGTGCTCAGCATAGGGAAAGTCTGTTCTTTCCCTCTAAAATATAAGATGCACCTGTAATATAATAATGGAATGGCATCTAACATACAGCACAAAAAGACAATGAGTAAAGAGTTGACACACCTGACTATAAGCTAAGCTAAATTAAAAAAATGAGAGAATGAAAAATGGCACAATTGAGAGAATCCAGAAAACATTACACAAATTAATTCAAGGCAAAAATGAAGCATGACAAGTTTGGAAATCTGCAACATTTTCTTATAATTGGGGGTCAGTACAAAGGCTTGTCTCAGTAAACTTAACTACATATATAGTACAGTTTGCTCTGTAGCAGGTCAGATATTTTTTCAAAACAACCACCATTATATGTCTTACATGTAGATATAATACAATCATTTAAAACCACTTTTTGTTTCTCAGCTTCTGCAGGGTCTCTTTCACATCCGTGTTCCTTAGACTGTAAATCAGAGGGTTCAGCCTGGGAATCACCAGGGTGTAAAACAGTGAGGTCATTTTGTCCTGATTTAGGGAGTAGGAAGAACTGGGACAGAAGTTTGTGAATAGCATGGTTCCCTGGAGAATGGAAACTGCAGTGAGGTGGAAGGCACAGGTGGAGAAAGCTTTGACCTTCTCTTCAGCAGAGTGGATCTTTAAAACAGATAAGATGATATAGCAATAGGAAACAAGGACTCCTGAAATTGTGCACAGTTCTATAAAACCAAAAATAGTGAAAATGACCAGCTCATTGATCTGAGTATCTGAACAAGATCTTAAGAGGAGAGGAGGGATATCACAGAAGAAATGATTAATCCCTTTAGACCCACAGATACACAGGCAGAATGTCAGCATGGTGTGTATCAGAGGATCTGCCAGTCCCACCAGGGTAAACCCCAGCCAGGAGCTGGGTGCACAGCATGCTGGACATGTGGGTTGTGTGCAGCAGGGGTCTGGTGATGGCCTCCTACCAGTTGAAGGCCATCACTGCCAGCAGCACACACACACACAGCATCAGTGAATACACAGAAGGTGAAGAATTGCAGAGTGCAGCCAATGAAGGGAATCAATCTGTTCTCAGCAAGCAGGTCCACCAGTATCGTGGGGCCAACTGCATTGGAGTAGCAGAGATCAGAGAATGAGAGTTGACTGAGGAAAACATACATGGGCATGTGCATCCAGGAATCCACTCTGATTAAAATGATCATTCTGAGATTAGTCAGGAGAATAATGAGATAAACTACTGAAAGTGACAAAAATAGAACTACTTTCATTTCAGAATTATTGGTAATTCTCAAGAGAAAGAATTCTGGTAATGATAAACAATTTCCACTGTTCATTCTTCTTTGTTCTTATTAGAAACTGCTGGAAAATTGACAGGACAAAGATAGATTAACTATTGATTTTTCTACATATCCATATGATTGAAGCAGAACATGCTTCATTCCTATAAACTTTTCTTTCAATAATAAACATCCAAGGAATGTGCCACTGTGAAAGTCTTACTCTGCCTTATAGAATGAAGAACATGGATAACAGATGCACATTTACACCATAATGTTAAGTGAAGTAAATAAAAAAACCCCAAGCTTAAATATTGCATGATTTCTCCTATACAGAAATGCTAAATATAATTAAAGAGCAAAATACTAGCTAGATAACAGCAGGTAGGGAGGTAGATCTTGATCAACTGGGAAGAGGATGAAGAGATGGAAAGAGGAGAAGGGAGATGAAGGGAAGCGTAGAATTAAGATTGTTACATACGCATACCAAATCCCTCCTAACAATGTACTGCAAACATGCACCAAATCAAATAAAAATGCAGTGAAAATGATGTTTCATCAAGCTAAAAAAAACAAAAGCTTCTTAAGAAGTTAATCAACCTTGATTATACATTTAATTACACTTCTTGAGCCATGTGACTTACTCTATGCTAGCACTATCTATGTAAGAATTGACATGAATTCAAACTTGGATCTTAGATTCAAAATGATAGAAAAATATAGAAGTAGCAAGATCATCCAAGAGACAATACTTTGTCCCATATACTGGACAAAAGAATAATAATTATTACATTGTTTAAGAAGCATTGTCTAGTTCATTGCAGCTGATGATATCGCATATAAAATATTTTACATTGTGTTGTCCAGGTTTCATTAAAAAATTAAAATATTTATACACTGTTTTGTCAAACACTGTCACTTGATTTATGTGGCTTACATTACCCCTTTTTCTTTTTTAATTTTTATTAAATTCTTTTATTGGTACCTTGTAGGTATACAACACAATTACATTTCTCATTGGGAACTTGTACCTTTACTTGATGCATCTTGGTTGTTATTTTTTCCCCATTCCTAGCCCTCCCTTCACACCCTCCACCCTTCCCTATTTACAAAGACTTTATTT
>NW_004624856.1:1575946-1587244 GCF_000247695.1 Heterocephalus glaber | reverse complement strand
TCTAGATTTATTAATCATGTCTTGCACTAGGAGCACAATTTCTCCTGTTATCTGAGAAATTATTTCTGATTTCATTTTTTCCAGATCCTCTGTTGTTGCCAGTTGAGTGGGTCCAGGTGGTTGAGTATCAGAGTGTTCCATCTCATTTCCCTTTGGGGTTTCTGTAGGTGTTCTGGAAGTTTGGTTTTGAGACTTATTTATGTGTTTTTTCATTTCAACTGGGGCGTGGGGCTGTTAGCACCTGCATGGATTGCCTCTTCTGAGCTGGGAGAGGTGGGACAGGGGTCGGGAGCAGCAGTAGGGATGGTGGCCCAAAAGCCCTTTCCTCTTGGCTGGGAGCAGTGGGAGGGATGGTGGCCAGGAAACCCTTTCCTCTGGACCAGGAGCAGTGGGATGGTGGCTCAGAAGCCCCTACCTCTGGGCCAGGAGCAGCAGGACTCAGTACCTTGGTCTGGTGGTCTGGTGTCCTCTGTGTCTTTGTAGTGTGGAACCAGTTGTCTGCCTTTCTGCAGTGGGGTGATTCCGTGTCTTCCATCCGACTCGGGACCTCGGTAGGGCATGCACAGACCTGCCTGTCTGCAGCAGGCTGATTCAGTGTGTTCTGCACGACTCAGGCCCTCAGTAGGGTGTGGGCAGACCTGCCTGTCTACAGTGGGTTATTCGGTATCTTCTGCACAACTCAGGACCTGATATTACCCCTTTTTCTACTTCATCCAACTATGCAAACAAATCCATTGAAAAGGGAAAGAGATACTATAATATCAAGTGGGGACAGCAATATATAATAATTAAACTGGCTTATCATTGGTTTTTAATTTGAATTTTCATTAAAAAGAAAATGGACAGAGATAATAAAATTCTTACATGTACAAACTTCTATTTCTCATGCTTATATTATTATTTGTGTACATGTGTGGATGAAGTTTCCAGTATATATTCTTATACATAAAAATTGGAAGAGGGGTAGTCTTTATTTCTTTTAGTACTTATTATGGTAAGGACTTCAGTTTACATAAATGTGTATGTTTTACTTGTTAATTCTGATTATTTATATAAAACTAGAACAAATATAAATTTGAAAGTATCACATAACTTGTGGAGTTACTTTTACAAGGAGTGGACTAGTATAAATCTGCATTAAAATATGATTAAGTAAAAAGTTTACAATTCCTATACAAAGGAAAAATGAAATTGATCACATTCACACAGGTCTAGCAAGAATACATCTAAATACAGCCATTAGAATAAAGTTTATTTTACTAAGTAATCAGCTATAGAATCCTTCAAATATACATTCCTCAAGACTTATTTCTCCACTTGAGAAAGAAAGCAGAGTTCTAATTTTCCTGTGTTGATTAAACATGGGCATTCATAAACACCTGGTACAAGAAAATCTCCCTTCCCTTTCTCTTGTGCCTGAACAGTATGCAGATCATATTTATTTTCACTTGTTACTACTGGGACTTAAATCGTGTCAGCCTCTCCTTTGGTTCTTTTGTGCTATCCCAACATAATTAATTGAATTCCTGGATCAGGTGCAATATTTTCCTCTGGGACTCCTGCAATATATTCATAGGGCCGAACTTTTATTTCTTTACCATCATCAGGAAATTAATATCGGGAACTCTCTAGATTTTTTTTAACACAATGATTCAAGGTGTTATAAATTCATGCCTTCTTTGAGTGAAATCACACATCAAATGAAATTGAAGTACATCCTGTACTTAACAATTTCCATATTTTTTTCTGAAGAAGAACACTACATCCTAGTAAAGGGAACAATCCAAGAGGAAGACATGACAATCATCAACAACTTCATTATACAGATATCAAAAGAGATCCATGCATAATCAGCTCACATCAGGAATTTTATAGGCATATCTGTCTAACAATGCACTTGTTCTCAATGGTTTCTCACTAAAATGCTATAAGAAAAAATACATATCTCTTTTTGAAAAGCAATCTCTTGTGAACTCTCATGGATTATTACAGTGTATTTATGCTAATTTCACAAATATTAATGAGTCTTGGACTTCTAAGGGAATTGGAGAGGTCATCCAATCCCATCTCTACACCAAGTCAATATCTTAGCAGAATTTGAGTGCAATAAAGTCCAATAGAAATAGCTACCAGGTTGATAAAAAAAATCTGTTTTATTCATTGTAGTGGGACATTTCAATATTTTTAGCACTGGTCTCAAAAGTCCTGCCTTATCACAGAATTCTAGGAATCAAATAGAAACTAAATGTCCTTGTGCAACAAGGCTGTGATGCACAGAAGCCATGGGGCAGCCTCTGTGCACTGTGTTCCATCTTCTATGGGACATTTCATGACATGTGAATGATGGCTGCATGAATAGAGTTTAGCAAATTCATTAAAGACACCTAATGAATATAATGAATAATTATCTACCTCATATGTCCTGTCTTAACGTAGTTACCTTAATTTTTAGTGAAAAGCAAGTAAATGAATAATTTGATGTATAAAATTTATAACAACTGAGAGATATAAAGAAATGTATGCTCACAAATATTGTAACTCATAGTTATCTTGAGACTGACCTGACAGTAGACAGGGGCAATATTTCCCTATAATGAAGGAATAACAAATAGAAATGACTAAAATATTATTTATTTAGGGAAAGATGTTTTAGTGATACACTGCAATTTCTTTTCCTGTTTTATTGTCATTCTTTGGCTAATAGCACTGATAGAAAAATAACTTTTTTCCAGAGGGGGAATTATTGGAGACAGATCCAAAGTAACTAATTTTAATGTTTCCCACACATTAAAGACACATGCGATTGTGCTCCCCAGGAACTTTACTATCCGTATCTTCTTCTCTGACATATATTAGAAAGAATGGATAATCCTTTTAGTACAAAAAATATGGAAGGTATTTTTGGCACCTATTAATTTTGCCATCATGTTATTCACTGTCTCCAAGGAAAACAATTCTCTTCAGTTTAAACATTGTTAGACAGGACCTAAATTTACCTTAATAATCATACTAGCCCCTTGTAATCTGGGCCTGTATTTCCTAAATAATTACTCCTGTGTAATTATTTTCTATGTAATTAAATTTTTATGTGGGAAACTAGCACTTTGAGATTAATAATGTGAATATTTCTCTTTACCCAAACCTCAGCCCAGGAAATGTGTTAATTTGTAAAGATAGAAAAAAGCTACAAATGCAATTGATTTTTATTTTATAAGTGGATATCTAGCTCCAGGAGTCATCAGGGAAGTAAACATGCACTATCTAATACTAACATGATGCACAAGATTAAATATTTGTGAACATCCTAAACAAATGGAGGATTCACACACTGATTGTGAACACTCATGCACATTACACACACACACACTCATATATTATTAACCCCTGTTTCTCACAGAGATAAATATATGTCTACCCAAATAAAGGCTTAAGAATGTTCACTATAATATTATTAGTAATGAGAAAATGGAAGACAACTAATTGTATGACTATTAACATTAGAGAAGATGATATTTTTGCACAAATATTGCACGACAATAACAATTAATTTACTGCAACTACATACAGAAACGTCACATGATTTGCAATAAGATTACAAGATTGGAAATAAGATCCAAGGGTTGAATAATGAGAAATATGCTGAATAGTGTCATTTGGATTTCAGGATTACTGGAAACTCCCCAGAAAATGAATTCATTCAAGGAGGTAGTTTTCTGCTTTTATTCTTTTTTATTGTGTTTTTGTAGTGCTCAAATGTGATCAAGAAATTGATGGAAGTATTAACTCTTCTCTCAGTCAGAAAAATAGAATCTGTACATCAGCAAAGACTTCTGGTGTTATTTCTTTTATTGCCAGCAGCTTTTTAGTGCTACCATAATTCCCTGAGATGATACTCTTTAGAAGCAGCAAGTTTCGTTTCAGGTCACAGCTTTAGGGGTTCAGCCATCATCATTTGGCCCCTTTGTTTAGGCTTTTTAAGGTGTCCCAGTGGGGAAACTGCACGTGCAGAGGGAGCTGCTGATCATGTTGTACCAGGGAAGGAAGCAAGGAGAGAAAACAAATTTGCCAGCACCTCAGTAACAAGTGAAGGACATGTCCTCAAATAGCTGGGAGATTTCCAGCTAGCTGCACTTCTCACCAGGCCCCACACTTCCAATAGCTTCCTGGTATGGTACAGACTTTCAGCACATGAGCCTCTGCATGACATTCACCCACTCCATACAAGGTCCTGTAGAGCTGTGTGTCCACTACTGTGACATCTCCATGACACTCAGAATTTGAAGAGGTTACCATGTAAACAGGGTGGTCCTTAAATAGATTTAGTCTTTCGAATCTCATCCTACCTGTCTTCATTGCTTTGTTTCTTTCAGATCGAAAAAGATAAGAAATGTAGTCTAATATTATTTACACACCTTAGGTGACTCATCTTTTTTATACTTGGTCCAGGACTATAATGTGTTTCCAAGTCACTCTTGACCTGTGCATTCCTCTTTTTTCTCTTCCTTCCTTCCTTTCTTTCTTTCTTCTTCCTTCCTTCCTTCTCTTCGGTACTTAGGCTTCAGCTCAGGACTTTCAGCCTGAGCCACATCCCCCTCCTTAATTTATCTATCTAGCTATCATCTATCTATCTATCTATCATCTATCTATACCTGAGCCAGCCTCTTCCTAATTTTCAAAGTATCCTAGATTGGTCTACAACTTGCCACCCTCCAGGCTGAACTTCCCAGAGTGCTGGCACTGGAGGTATGAACCCCTACACCCACTTGCCTTGGGCTTTAGTTCTATCCTGAAACGTTTTACTTTGGGAATTTCACACCTACAGTATGGAACATAAGGCGACCACTGGCTCAAGCTTCTGCAATTGTAATGGATAATTAAGGAAGCCAGTGTGTCTTAAGTTGGCCTTCAAATGTACAGATATTCCCTGGGTTTCCCAAGAAGCTCATTCAGTGCCTGAGTCTCAAAAAACTAGAGATTATAACAAAGGAAAGTATCAAGGAGATACACAGATGAATGTTTTATATTCTTAGGAAATTATGATTCGTATCTTTGTAGATTATTTAACTTCTCATTCATACCCATTTTATATGTATTTAGATGGTAGTGTGTGTGCAGGTATATGTAAGTTTCTGTGTATTTTAGATACTTATCATACCTTCAGGGAATTTTTGTATATCAACATCCAAAAAGCACTCAAAAATGTTGGGTTATCTTTTACTCTTTGCTTTCCAGTTCTGTGTGTCTCAGACATGATGTAAGTGCTTGGGACAATAAGGACAGAAGGTGCAGCCTTGGAATAAAAATGCTTACTTTCTCACATTGGAGAGAATGACTAAAGAAATAAGGATATATAATGATTTAAGGGAAATGAATAGAGAAGCATTTAACTGGGGTGAAGATAAGGAAGAAGGAAAAAAAACAAGAGATAGAGACACTGATCAGGCCTGTCATATTTCATTTATATCCTAAAATGATGGTATTACTTTTATTTCCAAACATAATGGACCTATCAACCTCTGTGTACCTCAGGATTTCTCTGATTGCCAAGACCCTTGATTAACATCCCTTCCTCTCCCCTCCATGTCTCTACTTAGGTCACACACTTAATATCGCTAAGAATGACTTTCTCCTCCACACTAAATGGGACATTGTCTCTGGATTACAGCCTTATTCTTCTTACCTCAGAATGGCTGAAAGCCTTATTGTGAATTGATTGCTCATTTTAAGTACTTTTATTCCTTCTCTTAGAATGTGAGATTCTCTGGTAAATACACTGGATTTGCCATGAAATATACAGTGCCAAGAGGCAATTAGTAAACACTTAATAGACCTCAGTATAATTGAAGGTGAATGAGAATGTGAGCAAATCCTACTGTGGCACATCTGAGAAAATCAGGAAAACTTACACAGGGAATAGCTCGGATCAATACACGATAATAATGGAACATGTCACATGGGGAGATCTGCAACATTTACTTATATTAAAAATTAATGTAAACACTTATTTCAATAAGTTAACTGTGTGCCACAATTCATGGTCCATAATGCAATGCAATTTTTCAAAATAAGTGACATTATATGTGTGTTACATCTAGATGTAATACAATTATTTAAAACCACTTTTTATTTCTCAGCTTCTGCAGAGCTTCTTTCACATCCTTGTTCTGAGGCTGTAGATCAGCTGGTTTAACATGGGAATCACAGTGAGGTCATTTTGTTCTGATCAAGGGAGTAGGTAGAACTGGAATGGAAGTATATGAAGAGGATGGTTCCCTGGAAAATGGCAAGTGCAGTGAGGTGGGAGGTGTAGGTGGAGAAAGCCTTGAAACTTCCCTCAGCAGAGCAGATCTTTATGACTGCTAAGATAATATAAAAATAAGAGACAAGAATGCCTGAGATGGTGCTCCATTCTATAAAACCCAAAATAGTGAATATCACCAACTCATTAACTCGTGTGTCAGAACAAGATACTAATAGAAGAGCAGGGACATCACAAAAGAAATGATTGATTTCAATAGACCCACAGAAACACAGGTGGAATGCCAGTGGGGTGTGTATCAGAGCATCTGCCAGTCCCACCAGGTAAACCCCCACCACCAGCAGGGAGCACAGCCTCCTGGACATGTGAGTGTGTAGAGCAGTGGGCTGCTGATGGCTTTGTACCAGTCAAAGGCCATGACTGCCATCAGCAGACACTCGGAGTCTGCAAAGATACAGAAGGTCATAAATTGCAGAGCACAGCCCAAGAAAGGGATTGACCTGCTCTGGGCCACCAAGTCCACCAGCATCTTTGGCCCACTTGCTGTGGAATAGCAGAGGTCAAAGAGAGTGAGGTGGCTAAGAAGTACATGGGCGTGTGCAGATGGGGATCCATCATTATTACAGTTATCATGCCAAGGTTTGCCAGGAGACCAAAGAGATAAACCAGGAGAAATACAGTGAAAAGGCTCACTTTGATATCTCTGTTACCAGTAATTCCCAGGAAAATGAATTCATTCAAGGCAGAGCAATTTCCCCCATCCATTCTTCTTTCTCTTGTCTAAACTTAAAAATATGAGAGGTCCATTTTAATTCTTTTGTACATTGCAAAATAACTGTAAAGCAGAACACCTTTAGTTCCTGTAGAGTTTTTTTTATCCTCACAAATATTGGATGCTTTTGAGAACACTAAAATCATCAATCCAAAATAGTGGTTGAGAAATTTTGAGTGAAGTCTAAATATATATCATAACCTATGTGCCTGTTTATGTCTTCTCTAATTTCTCTGGAACTTTTACTGTCCTAATTTCAGCTAAAATATACTTAATGATTGAAATCTCAATAAATCTTCCAAATAATATGAATGAAACACAGTTTTTAGGGAAATTGCATCATGAGAAATACAGTTTAATGCTTGCTATGCTTCTTAAAAAGTGATCATCAACATAGAAAAAAGTACAATTTTTATCATTTTTAAACTTCATCAGGGTTTTAAAAGACTATCTATTAATTCTATAAATAATGGAAATACTGACAAAGATAAATATTATTCTACTTTTCTAGCTCTTTAGTATTTGATAAGACGTGAAATAAATATTACTGACAATTTCCTAAAAATATTATGATTTTGCCTCTGTGCTCTTTGTTTACTATAGCAGAATTTTGGAGCTAAAATATTAGTCTTCTGGTTGCTCCAAAATAAATGCTAAAATGCAAGTGAGAGTACAAATAATCCATACACTTGCATTATATCACAATTTATGAATGTATGCATTGTATATAGCAAATTGGGTTTATAAAAAATTGAAAAGAAGATGAAGTACTATTGTAAGTTTAAACACATGTAGTTTCTCTTCCTTGAGTGTGTGAACATTCATGAATAGGTGATGTATTTTCATGTGTGCATGATTATTCATTGAAATATGAGAAGTGGAATGTGTGGGGTGTATACTTGAGACTTTTGTTCGATGTTTTGGTAAGGTAACTGTTATATGGTATACATGGACTTAAATTGTCACATATAGTTATTTCTAATGTGATACTTATTTCTAATGTGATACTTTAGGTTTATATTAAGCTAAAAATATCTGAAATTTATGTACATACTTACACAATGATAAAATGAATAAAATCTTCCTATGAACCCAGATTAAAGATAAATGAAGAAAATGAGATTTTGTGCATACTAATAAATATAGTAAGAGCCTTCTTTCTGAGGAGAAATTACCAGTTTGAAAATTAGATTTCAGAATATATTCTACTAAGCAACCTAGTATAAAATCACTAAGTTTTCCCTCATCAGCTAGGTTTGTTCATTTCATTATTTTATGCTATTTTTTAATTTGGAAACTCAAGAACTTACCTGAGATGAGCGATGCTTTTGTAACTGAACATTAGGCAGAAAGCATTTTATTCTACCAGGAACCTTTTGGGACTTAATTCTCTGAAGCTACTTTTATTAGGCTTCCAATCTGTGCAAACATGTAATTAATTGTGTTTCTGGATCTGTGTTTTCCCTTGTGACTACAAGAATCACTGGAGCACAGTGGAGCTTGTGTCTTGAATATAGTTCCCAACTCATGTATGTCAGATTGAAGCTGCAAATTAATTTTATACCATATAATATGTACAAGGCATACAAGTTTTCTAGTATAAAATGTTATCCATCTCATGCTCATCTACCTGGAACAGAATGTAATTAAACAGCCCCCCAAAGAATCCTCACCAAACCATTTCCCTTTTCATTTGTTTTTTGAGTGTTCAAACATTCTTTTTCTCCAAATTACTAAACTATTATTACCTTTTGTTGATATTTGTATTGAGATATAATACATGAACTACAATACTCACACTGAACATTTCTTTGGTATGTAGTGCGGTCACAAGGCTGGAGAATGACCGCAATTGTCTACTTGTAGAACACTTTTCATCAGCTCAAATACAAAGACATCAGTGTAGGAATGAGTCCACCCTCTCCTTTTCCCACAATCCTTGGCTAACTCTATGCTGCTATCTGACTCTATGTCTTCATCTATCCTAGAGTTAAATATTAACAGAGACCCCCTGTGTTTTCTTTTTTGTATTAGTGTTTCACTTATCATGCTTTAAATATATACCCATCTTTTAGCATTTACTTCTCTTGTATGAATAAATAATATGTTGTTCCATGGATACAATACATCATGTTTATTTGTTCATTGGTAAAAGGGCTTGTAGATTGTTTCTACTTTTTGGATCCTAGGAGTAATGCTGCTACGGATACTCATTTCTTCGTGCCCTTCAAACACTACAGGGTTTACACAATCTTTTCACATTCCTATCCCTAATCACCTGTCATCCTTCTGCAGTTCACTAATTTTATGACTGTGCCACATTCTGTACATGCAGTAGAAATGAATGAGAGATTATTTTTAATTATGCTTAATTTATTTCTATCAGAAGTTCTCTAGGACGTCTAAGACTTTAGGAATAATATTGGTGTTTACTGTTTTTGAATTTTTATTTTGGAAAGGTTATTCCTTCCTGACTATTCATTGTTACTACTTTAGATCTTTAATACTGGAAAGTACTGAACAAAGAGTAGGAATTCATTGCAGTTTGGAATTTATTCTGTTACCATAATTCATAGGTGTCAGGATGATTCATTTAAGGATTATGTGTGAATAATGACTCTTCTGAACAATATAGAGTTTCACATTTGTTTTTTTTAAATGATTTTATTTTCCTTTATTTATAATTGTTCCCCCCCAAAATTAAAAATTCATGACAATCTGACTTCCATATTCTCCAAGGACCTCCCTGACAGTAAGAAGTTCTGTGTGCTGCTTACCCCTCAGCCACCACTGCAACCCCCAGTTTGAGTGAGTGACCTCAGGGGGACCAGAGCCAGCTGCTCCCACAGTGGCCTGACTGAAGAGTCTGCCACTCTGTCTCTCTCTGTGTGCTGTTCCTCATTCCATTATTCAGTGTCCACACTGGGCTCTGCAGAGCAAAAAATAAAAATATTAAAAGAAAGTCAGGAAAGTGATCACACACTCATTCAATTATTTATTTATAAAGTTAAAACCTAAAAATAAAAGAAACTGTAAGGAGAAATTCAGAACTCCACGATGAGCTGATAATAACCTGGGTCCATTAAAGATGGCTGTGCTTTTAGACGCATCTTCCTTATAGACGCATTTCTTGTTTGTCCTCCCTTTGAAATTCTGCTGGTATTTAGGTGCTTCAGTCAACATAAAACTGTTTCAAATAGCTCCCCCATGCTCCTTACACCCTTTCACAGATTTGTCTCTGGGAGCCACTAAATTCTGCTTGATAATCAAACTAAATTCTGGGTAAACAATGTGACACTTTGAGACCAGGAGTGACTGTCTTCATGGTTTACCTAGATGTCCTTAATCCATTCATAAGTTTTAGGGCAATTTGTGTTAAATAAATAATTATGATGTGGATGTATCCATCTTATTTTAAACACAATTTTATTTTATTTTTAATAATTTTTTGAGGTCATATAACTTGGATTTATTGGCTTTATGTAACAATAACTTAAAAGATAGAAACAGGAAATGGGTATTTATTACAGCAGTTCAAATACAATTAATGAAATTTGGCCAGGGCTCCAACAACCAACAGGTAACACAAGCAGTGAACTTGCAGGTCAAGTCAATCTCCCACCTCTTCCCATGAACACCTTGGCTTTTCCCCCATAGAAAGGCAGACTGGAACTCACTGTGAGCTGTGTCTGTTAGTTTACAGCTCCATCTAAAATTAGTATCTGAATGGAGCAGATATGAACAGCTCATGCACTACTAGTTTTCTACTCAGTTGAGAATCTGCTGGGCGACATAGGCAAATGTTAGCACTGCAAGGAGCAATGTCTGGTTAAGATATGTCTCCTTAAGATATTTGTCTTACTAAGATAATAAAAGGTGACTTTTTACAAGTATGAAGTACAAATAATATATGAAAAGGATGCACATAGTAAAAAAAATTTCTAATTGAAGAGACATGGATAAACTATAAATAGATCAGATCTCAACATTACCTACTGACAAACAAAATCAGAATAAGCAACACTTTTAGGAGCACCCATTTCAGGAGAAATCACGCCCTGTCTCCTCTGGGCACAGTGTAGATTTGCCCAGTACTGACTTCAAAAGTAAAGAGTATTTCAATTCATTAAAAAGCTTCCATTACCTATGAGCCTTTCACCCCCTCCTTTCCCTTCTTCCCTTTCCCCTTCCCCTCCTGCCACCCCTACACCTTTGGATCTTTTCCTATTTCAAATTATCAATTATTCATTTTAATCATTTTCATCCT
>NW_004624856.1:1525607-1545631 GCF_000247695.1 Heterocephalus glaber | reverse complement strand
TTCTTTCCCTTCCCCTTCCCCTCCCACCACCCCTACACCTTTGGACCTTTTCCTATTTCAAATTATCAATTATTCATTTTAATCATTTTAATCCTTATTTACACTTTCAGTTTGTTACACTAGAGAAATTATTCGGTATTTACACATGTGTCCTATTTATTTCACTTAAGAGTATCGCCTTAATATGCCTACATTTAATTATAAATTTCTCTAGTTTCTCGTTCTAAATGTTCTTTAAAAGATGAATGCATAGTATGTGTTGGACAGAAAATTCATTTTTTTACCATGAAAAATTGAAATGTAAGAGCTCTAGGGCTGCCAGATGGCTGTGCTATCTTCACAGTAAGTCTTCCTTCACCAGCTACACTACCAGGCCAAACTCATCATACCTTCCACTGAGAATGGGATGGGAGACAGGATAATGAAATAGAACATCTTACATATTTCTTTTCAGGAGTAAAAACTGGCAAAGGCATGCAGAATTTCTAGACACAACTCACATAAAATATATTTAAAAGAGTCCACTAAGCTGAAAGAGAGGCTACAAAATACAATTTCCATCTGTTACCCTATGACTAGCTATGAGACTCTATTTCTATCATTAACAACTTGGATAATCAAAATATAATATTGCAAGTAGTCAGCTGAACTGGATATGGTGGGAGAGGGCAGGAAGGAGACAAGGGGAAAGGAAAGTAGAAAGGATCAACATGCCATATGTGTGTGCGCCAATACCCCATGTTGAATAAGCTTATGATATATCACAAACCTACACTAATAAAAGTTTATTTAAAAAGTGGATCTTTGTCTCCATCTGCAGCTCCTGTTCAGTGGTGGAAAAGTCTCTTTGTGGGTCCAGAGGTGAGGGAATGTGGCAGTCAAGCCTGAACACGGAGCTCTCTGCATCTGTGGCTGAGGAAATTGATCTAGTTTGGAAAACAACATAGGACACTCTGTGTCTAACTTTTTTGTCAAAAAATAAAGGCGATCTTGGGGAGACCAATGACGTTATAATAAAAACTCCTGGAAGATATGTTGATGGCTCCAGGGAAAATGGATTACCATGCAAAATGGTGTAAGAATTAGATGTTTAACAGAAGAACAGAAAGATAGCAAGAAGAGCCTCCCCAAATCCAAAGTCAACTCTGAGAGTTCCCAATTCTGATCCCACTGAGGGATACTAAGGGAGGTGTTAGGAGGACTGAATAGGTTTAGAAGATGCATACAAACCAATGTCAAAGGGTGGAAATGTTACCTCTTCAGTACTTAAGCTTAACTAAGTACTGTTGACCAATAAGGATCCCTGAGACACAGAAAAACTGAAGAAGCAGCTTTCAACACCACAGATGTCCTTGGCTCTCTGGGAGGCTGTGATACCCAGGCTGGGCCAGTTCTGCAGGGTTCCATGAGAGGCAGCACAGCCCAGTGTTTTAGTTGAGTGACCTGACAAGCTAGTGCACTGATGAGTTAACTGGGCACTGACTTTAGCTGATGAGAGACTTGTTCTTTCCAGTGGTGGCTCTTGGGCAGCAAGGCCAAATGACAAGCAGGACCTACATAACCCTGTGCCTGTAGGATTCCTCAGAGGTTGTTGTAAGAGTAGTTAGAATCACATTTCCTGGGCCTTCTCTGATCTGTGGAGGGTGGAGGCTGGCATGCGGGTCACATTGACACAGGCAGGCACATCTCCTTGGTCCTTGTGTGTGTAATGCACACCTTGTGTGTATTCTCCACTTACAAAGTGACCCGATGTGCAAGACATGATAACACATTCATATATCCAGTCAGTTGCTGTGTTTAAATGTTCAAATCATATTTCCTAGACATAATCATGCTTTCTTTATATTCTCATTTTGAACCAAAATAAAATCATGATCTCATTTGTGTATTAAATTCTTGAAGAAAGCTTTTAGTTGTGCTTCTTTTGATGTAAAATTCTTTATTTCATCCCTTTTCTAAGTAATTATTATTTCTAAGTACAATTATTCATACCAGCTTTTTCAACATAACTTTAGAGGAAAGGTGAAAATTTTATATAAAAGGCATATATAATTCTGTATGACATAATATCTCAGAAATCAGTAATGGTATATATTTATGCATGTTTCATCTCATTCAAATGTTTGGTTACAAAAATCTTTAGAAATTAATGTGAGGGGCAAAGTGAGATCACTGAAGGTCTTATCAAATGCTGCATATTTTGGTCTATTATCTATTTTATTTTACACATTATCATGTATTTCATATACTATATGTATCATAAAACTTACACTGTGTTTTACAACCACATTGCATAGATGTAGTTACTGATATCTAGAACCTCAGAGATAATAGGATTTTTTAAAATTTAAGAAACCATACCCTCAACAAATTCCTGTTTAGAGTTCCATGAAGTGAAACTCTTTGAAAACAACAATTATGTGGCTACTCTCATGAAACGCTAAAGAATTTTTAGTTGGGTTTACACTTTCAAACTTTGTAAATTCAGTTATCTACAGAATTTTCAAATCCTAAACCAAGTGAAAATTTATCTAAATCCCATGTATAAGCTTGGCATAATTTCAACCAAGGTGATTAAAGATCAAAGAATAAAAAGGACCATCATATATGTAAGTAGAGTTTTAATTATTTTACTCAAACAATTCAGCATTATTAACATTGATATTAAGAGAAAATGCTGTATAATGCTGGGGCATTGGACAATTTCGAAGACTACATAGAATATAAGTAAAACAATTGGACACTGAAACTATGCAAGCTCGAGATCTGAAGAAGCTTCCGTGTCAGCTGTCTGTGAAGTACTAGTTTATAATATGTAAATTGTGACACTGCACCTACAAATGTCCTTGCTATGTGTTCACTAAATGTTGCATGACAGCTGCAGATAATTGCAATAATCTCCACATTAGGTGTATGTTTGGAGTCACAATGCAGTTATTAGTCAGTAGGGCACCAACACAAAACTTGTGGACAAAACCAACAAAATGAAATGTGGTTGGTGTATTCCATTATGTGCAATGAGCAATTTAGGTATTTCTTTCTTCTGAAACCTCACCAGGGGATTAATTGCTACATAACTGTTGCCCGTGTGTGTGTGTGTGTGTGTGTGTGTGTGTGTGTGCGCGCACGCGCGCACTGTCTTAGTCACATTCTTTTTTTGGGGACACAATGTCAAACACCCACAACCTCTAGGAGGAGAAGACATTTACTCTGGCTCACATTTATAAGTTCCAGTCCTCCCATCTGCTGGGTCCAGGTAGGAGGGGCATGGTGGAAGGCAGCAGCAAAGCTGCTCATGGCATGATGCTCAGCAGCCAGAGAGCTGAAGCAGAAGCTGGATGGGAGAGAAACCTTTCCAGGCCATGCTCCTCCTTACCCACCTCTGCAGTCAGGACCCACCTCCTCACCTCAGATTCAGCTGTAGATTCACCTGTGGACTAATCCACCTGTGAATGTACTGCCCCATTACCCAGTCACCTCCTGGAAGCCCCACTTTCACAGGCTTTGGGGAGACATGCCTTAGTTTCCATATGATTTTATGCAATTCATGAGTATATATATATATGTATATTTAAAGCACATATCATTGTAAGTTTATTTCATTTTATTAACATTTCATAAGACTAAAAATATCTAGTTTTTAAAATTATTCATTTTTTTCTGCATTTGTAGTCACAAGCACAATGCAGATGAATTAGATAACATTGATGGAACTCTCAGTCCTTGAAAAAAGAACTCACATCTCATATTGGACATCGTCATCTCAGACATCCTACATGTACATTAAGAAGCCAGTTGTCTGTGGACTACACTTCCAGGGCCTTTAACAGGAACAGAGTCCAGTTAGAAGTGGAATGTATCCTTTAGATAATTATGAAGATTCTGTATTTAAGAATAACAATGTGTGGACATATTAATCAAGGCTGTTTCCATCACTCTTTAGCCATATTGGAGACACCAACTTCTTCAAAGCTATGGAATTCCTCACCTAAAGATATTGATAACTATTGGACCCTCTGCCTAGAATCCTTTCCTTTCTCCAGTTTGCACTTTTTTATAACTAAGATTGAATGTGTATATCCAAGGATGCCTCTCTTCTGCACAATGGAATTTGTTGTTTGCCCTTCATTCATTTCGTTCAGCCTTTCTATTTGATGAATGATTTCAAGGTTATTATGAACTATTTTATTGCTTAGGAAATTAATGCCTCTTGCTTTTACTAGATTATAGGATCCATTAATTTAGAAATCAATGAATTTATCATGAAAATGATAAATTTAAATGCACAAAAGCATTATTGAAAACTTGATAAAATTTAATACACTTGAACTAATGCCTGAATGACAGAATATGCAAATAAAAAAGCTGGTAAAAGTAGAAGTATCAGGAAAGTTTTCCAAAGAGAATTAGTACTATACAAGAATTCCAGAGAATGGAGCACCTCAGCTTAGAGAAACACAACATATGCACAAATGAGTGCTAGTACAAACAAGGATTGGTATAAATGCTAGTCTGGGAAAGGTTTGGATTTATTATAAATATTTAAATCCACATTCTAGTTTTCAGTTTTTCAATAGCTGCCTTCACATATTTTATTTCTTAAAATATAAATCAGAGGGCTCAGCATAGGAATCACCAGGGCATAAAACAAGAGGTCATTTTGTCTTGATCTAAGGAATAAGATATATTTGGCTGGAAGTACATGCAGAGCACAGTTTCCTGGAAAATTGCAACCGCAGTTAAATGGGAGGTGCAGGTGGAGAAAGCTTTAACACCCCCCCCACCCCCAGCAGAGCAGGTCTTTAAGATGGATAAGATGATATAGCAATAGGAGACAAGAACTCCCAAAATGGTGCTCAGTTCAATGAATCAAAAAATGGTAAATATGGCTAACTCATTGATCTGGGTCTCTGAGAAGATAGTAATAAGATGGCTGGGATATCCAGAAGAAATGATCAATCTCATTAGAACCACAGAAACACAGGCTGAATATCAGTGTGGTGTGTATCAGAGCATCTGCCAGTCCCACCAGGTAAACCCCAGCCATCAGCAGGGAGCCCAGCCTGCTGGACTTGTAGGCTGTGTACAGCAGGGGGCTGCTGATGGCCTTGTAGCAATCCTAGGCCATCACCCCCAGCAACATGCACTCAGAGTTTACAAAGGTGCAGGCAATGAAGAACTGGAGAGCACAATCAAAAGAAGGGATTGACTTGTCCTTGCCAAATAGGGCAACCAGCGTCTTGGCTCCAACTGCTGTAGAATACCAGAGGTCACAGAAATACAGGTGGCTGAGGAAAATGTACATCGGCATGTGAAGCTGGGAGTCCATTCTAATTAAGATGATCATTCCAAGATTTTCCAGAAGGTTAATGAGATAAATAAGTAGAAAGAAGATAAATAGTGTTACTTCTATCCTAGGATTATTAGTAATTCTTACTAATATGAATTCAGTCAATAAGGAGCAATTTCCTTGGTCCATTGTTCATAATCTTGTTAAGCATTTGAGAAAATAATAAAAAAATTATACATTCATATATTGCAATTCTGGACATCAATGATATATATATGTATATATATATACATATATACATATATATATGGCAGACATGATATTTTCTTCATTTTCCTATTTATCCTTGTCACGTTATGTTTTAAAAAACATTTTCATCTATTTGAAAATAAAAGAAAAAATCTAATATGTCAAAAAATTGAGAAGATTTGACCCATATCCAGATCTAAATCTTCATGATATATTTGTTTTTCATGTTTCTTGATTTTTAACGGCCTTATTTCCTTGTTTCCTGGAATACAAGTGAATGAATTGAAATCATATTGGATCTTTAAAATGATATTGAATAAAGCAGATATTACAGAGACAAAGGTTTAAAATGGCTTATTAGGCAACTTCTAGTTTTTATAATATCTGCATATACATAAAATTTATATAATGTTCCTAAATATCATGATTTGTTCAAAAGCTGTTCTAGAAATACAGAACATAACACTGGCTAACATTAAATTACTATGGCACTTTTATTGGTCCATGCTTTCTTTAGGATTTTATGAGAGAAGTAATTTTCATTTACTTTTTCTTTAGAAATCTATTATGATTTTGCCACAATACTCATTATCAATTTATAGCAATATTCTGATACAGAAGAATAAGGCTTTTGTTCAAAAAGTGGACAAAAAAGAAGCAGAAGCAACATGTTTAAAATACATTTTCAATTCACTGAATTAAGAATACTTGGAAATTAAAACTTTGGAATGCAATGAGAAAATCAATATTTCTGAGATATTTAGGTTTCTTTACCTTTTACAGAAGTGCAACTTTATGTTTCTCTGTTGACATATGAGAATTGAAATGTTGATGATATATTTTTCATTCTTAACAAACCTAAGTAAAATATGGCATGTTCCATATAGAATTGAATTTATGCATAGTTTTTAATGTGCCAAGTCAATTATTTTTAAATAAAACAAGAAAGTATCTGAAATTCACATATGTGCTGGCACACCAATAAAATAAAGACTTTCTTGTTGCCAGAGTAAAATAAGAAATTGGAATATTATCTCATGGATAGTATTACATTCAGTCAGATTCATCCAATTCTGATTTAATATATAATTGTATCAGACATTGGATAGGAGAAAATATTAAAATAAGAACAAAGCATATAATGATTCGTTTTTTAATTTCTCACATTATTTCTTTTTCTAAAACGGTGATTAGGTTTGTTCCTTTTTACCCTAGATTTGTAAGTTGACATTTACAAACATACATGAGACATGCAGGTCTTTGATAGCTGAGCCCTAGGCAAAGAGCAGCTTATTTTACCAGGCAGCTTTGGGGATTTTGCACACTGAAGTTATTTCCCAGATGCTTTGCTGTGATTAATTTTACTTCTGGTTTTGTATTTTGCCCTGCAAATACACTGACATTAGTTATATTGAGCTTTAATTATTCACAGTTGTAACCAAATTAGGAACAAAACTGCAAATGCTTTTTAAACTCTAAAACTTAATATAAATTTTCCTTCTCCAATCAAAGCAGAAATTTGATGTATTCCAAATAACCCCTAATTAATCACTGTCATTTCCTGTCTGTTGTCCATTATTTCTCCCATTTTTCAATACTCCTCTTTACCATCTCAGAAATATTTGTCTTTTGATACAATTATTTTATTTGAGTATAATGAATACATTAAGACATTCATCCTCTTAAAGAAATCATTTCTTTGCTTATTAGTATTTTCATAAAGCATTGCAGCCACCACCACTAATTCCAGAATATTGTCATCACCCCAGTAAGAAACCAGACCTACTAGCAGTTATGGTCCTTTCCCCTCGCCCAGCAATCCCTGGCAACTACTAATCTCTTGCCAGTGCTCCTATTTGTTCATTCTGAACAGCCCACGCAGACAGAATTATAAAGTATTTAGTCATTTGCAACAGACTTCTTTCATCTTCCTGAATATTTCCAATGTTCACCCATGTTGTTGTATATGTCAGGATACCCTTACTTTCATGGAATGTTCCTTTTTTCGGATATAATACATTTTGATTATTCCTTCACTGGTTGGTGAAGGAATAAACAATTGGCTTATTTCTACTTTCTGGCTAATATAAGTTATGATATTGGAGTGATATAGGGGAAAAGCTGTAACTCCTAGCCCTGCTAAATATCAAAGTGCGAGTTCCTGTTCTCTAAAATCAAAGAATGAATTCTAGGAACAACAGAGCTTAAAAATAGGAAAATTTTATTGACATAAAGAAAGCTTCTGTCTAAGAGAGATAGAAGGGAGACCAGAAAGTGGTTTGCCCACTAACCCAACTACTCAAAGTTGTTTTATGGGACAAAGCCAGAAGGTGAGGCAGTTTCATCCAATGAGAAATCACAAGGTGGACAAAACTATGAATAACCAATAAGATTATGACAAGTATAGTTGCTTAGGTAATATTGATTAAACAGGGATCCAATGGGGAAACAAGTCATGTAGCAAGCATACAAGGAATGAGCAAGGATTTTCTGTGGAAAAGGGTGGGTCAGGGATCTTTCTTGGAAAAGCTTGGTCCCCCACCCAGGTGACTGATACCTATTTAAAATGTCAATCACTGCTGTTAATCCTATGTGGGTATGGATGTTTCCTCTTCTTTTACAATGCTGTGTGTTGATTGTGTTGATTGTCCTGCATGTTGGCTCCTCCTGGGCTGGCCCTGTGTAACTGCCTACAAGGTATCTAATTAATTTACCTATCTGCAATAATGCCTCCACCTCTTTGTTTTCTGTGGTTTTAGGCTATCCACTAATGCAAAGCCTCACCAACCCTCAGAGCCAGGTCATTGAAGAGAGACAACACCTTGAGTGTAAACTATGGCAGTTGTAGCACTTGGTGTGTGACCAGTTTCCTTACAGAAAGAATGGTTAGATCTGGATTTACTAGTGGGATGAGCCAAACCAAAGGTTCATGAGGCACCAAGCTCTGTCTCTCTGTTGTAGGGCTGGTGTTTGTTTGGTCATTTAAGTTGCAGGGTAAATTCTTATAAATGAGGCCATTGAGTAGCCCCTGGCAGTGTGAGGCACAAGCTCCTTCCAGAGATGAAGTCTGAGTTACATGTCCCTTACCCTTTCCTGCAATACTCTGAGGGGTGTGGCCCAGGAAGCATACATGAATGTCAGAAGTTTCCTATTCTGACACACTGCTGATGTCATCCCTCAGAAAGAGCTAACTACAACAGTTTGATTATACTATGACTTAGTATAGTCACTTTGATGGAATTTTGGAAAATCTTGGAACTTCTTGCACTGCACTTGAATTTTTATATCTTTCTCCAAATGTGGCAGCTTTATGGCTGTTGTTGCTCTTCTCTCTCTCTCTCTCTGTTTTTTTGTGACAGGGTCTCAAAAATTTAATGTATGTAATTCAGGCTGGCCTCGAATTCAGAGTGATCCTCCTGTCTCAGCCTCTCAAGGGCTGGGATTACAGGCATGCACCACCATGTTCAGCTTGGCTGTTCTTTCTTTCTTTTTTTTGCATTAAGTTTATTGGTACATTTTAGGTATAAAATACAGTTATATCCATCATTGGGATCTTGTACCTTTACATGATGTAGCTTGGTTCGTATATTTTCCCCATTCCCCTGCCCTCCCTTCACTCCCTCCATGCTTCCCTACTTACAAAGACTTTGTTTCCATTTTTTTCCTTTTCTTTTCCCTTCTTTCCTTTCCCCTACCTCTCCCAATTCCCTTACTCCTTTAGACCTTTTCTTGCTATAACACTGTATCAATCATATATTTTGATTCTTATTTCCACTTTTAGCATTTCACAATAGAGAAACTATTTGGTATTTACACGTGTGTCCTATTAATTACACTTAAGAGGATGGCCTCAATGTGCATCCACTTAGCTAAAAATGTCTCTAGTTTCTCATTCTTTATGGCTGAATAGTACTCTATTTTATAAAAAAAACCTTCTTTATCCACTTTCCAGTTGATGGGCATTTGGGCTGTTTCTAAGTTTTAGCTATTACAAACTGTGCCATTATAAACATGGGTGAGCATATATCACTGTGGTATGATTCTTTTAATTCTTTTGGGAAAATACCCAGCAGGTGAATAGCTGGGTCAAATGGGACTACCAATCCTAGTTGTTTGAGGTATCTCCATATTTATTTCCTCAGTGGTTGCACTAGTCTGCACTCCCACCATCAATGAAGAAGGGTTCCTTTCTCCCCACAAACCTGACAGTGTTTGTTATTGGTTGATTTCTTGATGGTAGCCATTCTTCCTGGGGTGAGGAGGAATCTCAGTTTTGTTTTCATCTGGATCTCTCAAATAATGTTATTTCTTTAAATAAGCCTTTTGGCCATCCCTTTTCTTCTTAACTTTCTTCAACTCCTATGATGTAAATTTTATTTCTTGATGTCACATAAACCCTGTGAGTTTGCCTCACTCTTAATCTTTTTCTTTCTTCAATTTTGATTCTATATTTTCACGTAACCAGTCTCACAGTTCATAGATTCTTTCATATCCTTTATTAATTCTGTTGTTGATGCTCTCTCTCTCATCATTTTTATTTCATTCTTTACTCCAACATTTTGGTTGGTTCTTCCTTCTGATTTCAATCTTTCTGTTGAAATTCTTCATTTTTTAGTTTATTAAATCATCTCTTTGTCATCCCCTAATAAAATTCTCCAAGTTTCCTTAGATAAATTATTTAGAGTTTTTATGTGGGGAGCATATAACTATCTTTTCCTTAAGGACAGTTACTAGGACTTTTTTTTTTCTAGTGGAGATCTATTTCTTTGCTTTTTCCCCTTGATTTTAAATTCATGTTTCTCACTGATTTATGTTGACATCTATTCATTTGAGGGAATGGTTCTTTCTTCCAAACTTCACAGGCTGGTTTCATTGGGGAAAGACTTTCCCTTATGGAAGATTGTGAGCACTCTGTCAGAGAGATGGGGCAGTTCTGCCTCAGAGGGGTCAGTGATGTCACCTCTGTGCTATTCTCTCAGCTGCAGTCAGTAGAGGGGAGCACAGCAGGGCCATCAGGACCAATAATGAGTGGGTGACTAGAGCAGTAGTGAGGGTCATGAAGCATTCAGGTGCCAAGTTTCCTGGAGTTTTCACAATCTCCTTTCCTCTCACTTGTGCAGTCATTGGGAGGGGGCTCTTTAGGGGTACCGGGTCCAGCTCATATGCATATGCATGATGACAAGGACACTGATATGTTGTCTGTGGCTCCCACAGAGTAGATATGGCATTGAGGATGAAATCATGGGCACTTGTGAAGGGAGAGCAGCTGGGATTTCAGGCAACAATGCCAAGGTGTAATTTCCCAACTTACTTCATGGGTAAAGGTGTACAACACATGAGGGTTCACTGGACAGTGAGGGGCCAGGGGCCAGTGTGTGTGTGTGTGTGTGTGTGTGTGTGTGTGTGTGTGTGTGTGCGTGTTTGTGTACAACACTACAGCAGCTATGGGTCCAGCTGTGAACTGGGTGGCTATTACAACACAACTTGTGTATCAGTCAGTTCTCCTTATTATAATAGCTAGAATCTAATGGATTCCACTTATACTAGATTACTTACTTGAATGTCTATCTTAATCTTCTCTTTGTATCTTTAAATCAGTTCCTTCTCACACATCCATCAATGACTGACAACAAATATTAATGATCAAATAGTATAATATTAACAAACTTGTGTAGTGGAATAACATCATCTTCAAGATCCTATATCTTTGCTCTTTCTTTATCCATGTCCCTGAAATTCCAGAAGGGAAGCATGATACAGATTACATATGATGATATGTAATCAAATGCAGTGTATGCGATTACATGTGTAGCACAGGTAATAGATGTGTAATGGTGAGAGGTCATATAAGTACACTGATTAAAGTGGTAATGATGTTCAATGCCTCAGCAAGCAGGAGATTCTCCATTTATGTCAGGTGCAGTAACTGTCTTCCCTTCAGCCTTCTTGCTGCAAACACATCATGAAGGAAGGAAATACTCAGTGTCACTCTAGATCTCTGAATGTATAAAGGAAATCTTATATAGAACTAGGGTTCTCTCTGTGACAGAGGCAATGAGCCCAGATTGTTTTAAGGCAACTTCCACATGACATTTCTGTATCCAAATTCTCAGCTCTTTAATTTCCCTGCTCTGTGAGCTGCTCCCCACTTTAAAGCAGAGACGAGCTACTTCTGCATGTGAAAGGGGTGTCCTGCATCTCTAGCCTTTTTTGTCCAAGAAAAATGGTGACAATGGGGCTGTGTAGAGAGTAAGAATTTCACAAGGTCAAATATTTTCAACTGTGACCATAGTAATGGATGTCTTCCTCTATTACTTTCTTCCTTTGTGGTTTCATTGTTCTCTGTAATCATATTTCTGGAGCTTTCCTATTTGGTTTATGTAAGTGTTATAGACATTTGAGTTTACCCAGAGGATTACATAAAACATCTCATGTTTGTAAGTGGCTATTTTAAGTTGATAACAATTTATTACATATGTAAATTCCATTTTCCTCTTCTTGTATTTTCTATTTTTGATGTGTTAATTTAATTTTTTTTAAAGAGCTGCATCCTTATTAAATAATTGTAGCTTATTTTCATAGTTTTAAAAAAATATGTGCAAGAGAGATAATTGATTAACCCACTACCACTATGGCATTAAAATATTTTGTATTTGAGAATGTATTTATATCACTGAGTTTTATACCTCAAAGGTTACTAATTATCAACCTTTTGACTTCAGCTTGAAAAACAACCTTTAGCATTCCTTTGATTTCAGAGACAGTATCCCAGGCTGGCTTTGTTCTCATTATGTAGCCCAGGCTGGCCTCAACCTCATGGTGATCCTCCTGCCTCAGCCTCCTGAGTGTTGGGATTACAGGCATGTACCACCACGCCCAGCCCTTTAACATTTTTGTAAGGTAGTTCTAGTCCTGATAAACTATCTGGTACTATTAATCTTAGGAAGTCTTTGTAAAACCTCCATTTTTAAGAGATAAATTTTCTGGCTATTGTAGTCTTGATTGGTAAGTGTTTTTCCTTCTATGATTTTGGAAGTCATCTCAGTACCTTCTGGTCTTCATGGTTCCTGTTGAAAAATCTTCTGACAACATTACGATGATTCCTTCATATGCAATGGCTCCTTTTTCTTGTGTTGAGCCCCAAAATGTTGTTTCCATTTTAAAATTTTCACATTCCTATTTTGATGTGTCCCCAGGGAGATCTTTTTGGATTCTTTCTAGTTCTTGCCTGTGGCTTGAAATGATTTCTGTCTTATTTTTTATTATGCATCTGTCCTTTTCTCTATTTCTCCTTTCCTCCTGGCTCATGGAAAAAACACATGTAGTTAAGCTTGGCATTTATTCTATAAGTCTCTTAAATGATCCTCTTTTTTTTCCTTTTTGCTCCTCAGATTTTATAGTTTCTGTTTAACTGTGTTTAGGTTGTCAGATCATTATTTTTGAATGATCTCATCTTCTATTGAATCTCTCTACTGAATTTTAAGTTCAGCTGTAAAAATCATTCTGCTCTAGTATTTCTATTTGTGAATATTTTGCACTTTTTCTTCATTGAAAATTCCGGTTTCTTCCAGCATTATCTCTAGAACTCAGTGAGTATTTTCATGAGCATTGTTTTGAATTCCCTGACAGATGAATCACATATCTCACTTCACACTTCTCAGTTTCTAGAGATTTATCTTTTTATTAAAATTTGGAATAAATGAGCCTCTTTTTTCATTTCCTTGATTCTTTTGTTGCTACTCTGCATTTGATAAATCCACGATCTCTCTCAGTGTGCTCATGTTGGCCTCCAGTGGAGAACAGGCTCACAGTCCATTACTCCAGAGAATATAATGTGCTTCTCAGGTCCTTTTGTTTGACAAGATTGGTATTTTTGATGCCTCTGGAGCTAAGCACGTGTGGTATCCTGTGAGCCCCTCCGAGTCTGGATGTAGCAGGAGGAGGTAGGATATCACACATGTGCTCCAATTCTACATTTATGGTGACCCTAAGAATTAAGGTTCACCTGCCACTGTCTGTAATCAGCTGGGAGAATGATCTGTGAAAATACTGATATTCATGCACAGGCTGGACTCTATGATCTAATGGAGAGGCTTGATGGAACTTGAACTGCATATTCTCTCTCTCTCTCTCTCTCTCTCTCTCTCTCTCTCTCTGTCCCCCCATCTCATCCAGGGAGGTCAAAAGCCTTGTCTCCCTATGGAGAAGCTGAGTGTTAGGAATGTCTTCCTCACTTTTATATGCCACTACTAGGACAGGTTCCACAACAGAACACACCTCATGTTTTGCTAAATATTTGATATGGATGTTTTCTCAATTTCTTGGTGGGCTGAAGCCTCTCCATTGGTCTCTGATTTTCTCCAAAGGAAATTGATTTATCAATAGGTGTGTATTTGGAGTGTCCATGGGAAATGGGAGCCTTAGGTGACTATTTTGAAATGTTGTTGGCATCACTCCCTTAGCAGTACCTTGACAGTTTGATTAAAATATGTACTGTTGTAGTTGTCTTTGGAACGAACCATACTAGACATATTTGAGCTTTCTGCACTTAGATATTTATATTTTTCTCTAGATTTGGTCACTTTCTGGTCATTAATTTTTACATCAGTTTCCTCTCTCTTTCTCTTTTCTTCTTCTTTAACTCCTGTGATGTGAAATTAACTATCTTGATGCTCTTTCATGAATTTTACAGGCTTTTCTTCATTCCTTCTCATTATTTTTCTTCTTTGGTTGTATAACTTGCCATAGAATCACATATTCTTTCCCCTTTGTGATCATTTCTGTTGTATTTTTCAGCTGTTGTATTATTTGATTTCTCTTACAGTTCTTCACTTGTTCACTTATTGATTTCCCGATTTTGTGAAATGATCTCTTCATGTATTTTTGATGTTCACTGGGATTCTTGAAATCTGTTGTTTACTTATGTGTCAGGCCATTCTCAGATGTCTTTCTCTCTGGAGACAGTTGCTTAAATTTTATTTGTTCTCCAGTGGAGATCAATTTTCTTTGTTTGTAAGTATGCATTTTTTCTTATTTCACTGATAGCTGCACATTTGAGGAAGTGGTCACTTTCTAGATTGATTTTCCTGACTTTCCTGTGGAAAGACTTTTCCCTGTGGAACAGTGTGAATGCCCTGTCTGATTGGGGGGAGTGACTCTTCCTGCACTGAGGGAGCTGTGATGGTTTCGTGAAGCACTATCAGTTTGAGTCAGCATTGGCAGATACTGCAGGGATCCCCAGGATCAACTCTGGGTAGCAGAGAGGACTGTAGGTGTGGTCGCTGGCAAGGGCTCCATGGTTTTCCATTCCCTTTTCCCCTAGTGGTGAAATCACTCCAGGGGGGCCACTGTAGGCACACAAAGATGAAAGTGACCCCAGGGGCTGACAGGCAGTGCCCATGCAGTGACCAAGCAGGAGAACACATGCAAGGGCTACAGACCTGAGGATCAGGGTGGCGATAGCTTCCATCATTGCCATGGTGTGCAGTGTGAGTGCTGCTGAGTGCTGGTTCTTACTGCACCTTTAATAAAATGCTTTAGACTGGGCAACTGACAAACAACATGAATTTATTGGCACAATCCAGGAGGTTGGGAAGGGCAAAAGCAGGTGAACCGCAGTCACTGGTGATGGCTTATTTTTCAGAGATGACATCTTTCTAGTGTCCTTCAATGGCACTAGATTAGCCAAAAGCTATGTTCTCACAAAGCAGAAGAGCCAGGGAGATTTCTGACCTCCTTCATAAGGACACCATGAGGGTGTGAAGGCAAAGCCCTTGTAACTAATACTTTTCCAAAATGCCCAACTTCTTAATAACATCAAAAAAGGAATGAGATTTCAACCTGAACATTTCAAGGTCACTTTCAGACTATGGCAGCAGTTGTCCAAAGCATGGTTTTGCACACACACATGAACACACACACACACACACACACACACACACACACACAGGTGACTGTAGGCTGGGGTGAATGCAGTGCAGCTGCAAGGCCAGGGCCCAGCATGTGCAGTGCCTTGCCATTGGGTGGTTCTCATGTCTCTGGGAAGGGTGCACACCATTTTTTTGGGAACTGGGGTCTGAAAGGAGGGTGTTCATAAGAAAGCTGCAACTCTGCTTTCGGGGCACTTGTGTGTTTTAAGAAAGAAGTGGCATCTTTATCTCCAGGATGGCACAACTGCACCTCCTTATTGACAGAGGGGCATCAGTGTCTCCCACTGCAGAGGTCCACAACAAGGCTCACTCTTGAGACCTCAAAGGGGAGAGATGCCAGTGGTGTCTGTGGAGGTGCCTTGCCAGGGAGGAACACAGTGTCCACTCTGTGGTGGATAAAGATAGCTCCCATTCTCCTCCTCTGTGTCTGCCCATCTGCAGATATCACAATGTCCTGAGCTCAGTGCATTTGTCTGTGAAGTTTTCCTCCATTTTTACTTATATATTCATGCTTAGTTCTACTGTGTCCTTGCAGGTTTATAAATGGTTCCAGAAGTCCTACTCTGAATGCTATAATTTCTAGCTAGTTTTCTATTTGTTGTTTATCCTGGGGGTCTGAAATCTTGTATCTGCCATGCCAACTTGCTGATATAATTTCTTCTAACTCACCAACAGTGAATTTTGGCATCAAAGGGTGGAAAAGGAAGCAGCTGCTCATAGCATTACATCTATTGGTAGATGCAATGGAATTTTGATTTCCTATCCTCACAATTTTAGAATCAACTATTTATTTTTAACAGGAAGTTTTTATATTTAAAAGAAAGTCATTCTTTGCGTCAAAGAACTCAATAATTTATTAAATAAGATTATGATGGCTATTTGTCCCGTTGAAATGCTCAAGCTAATGAATCAAGAGGCAAACTCCTATGATCTATATTTTGTGGTGATTGTTACTGAATTATGAGCTTGCTGCTCTACAATGATGGAAGTAGAAAGATTTTCTGGAATGGAGGGGAGCCTTTGGGGACCTTATATCGCTTTGTTCCTAATGGTAAAATGTTAATAGGAAACTATGAAAGATAAAATTTAAGAAATGACTAATGATGTGGATACTTCAGCAGTAACAGCTTGCATATATTCATCAGACAAGAATCAGTAACAGCTGTGATGCTGGTAGCAGCCCCAGGACCACAGAGAGAGGCTGTTGTGAAACTACAGGGAATCAGTGCCTCTGGAAAATGCTGACTGTGCTGAATCTAAAATAAATGCAGCTTCACTAGCTTCCTTACAGTCAGGGGAATTTAGCAAGCCTCTGTGGCATCAGGTGATGAAACACAGGATCCTCCTGTTAAAATGTGGCAAGAGGGCCCATGAATGTTTGCAGATGAGAGGAGCCCTCAAGGTTTTTAGAGGGAAGGGACAGGTGCATTGAGGTTTCCTCTCTCTAAGTGCTGCTTCAATTTGTACACTGGAATCATTTGTGGACCTCAAAAATTATGGGAACATGCTAATTTTAACCATTTTTTAATTTCAGAATAATCATGTTTTCTCACTATTTAACCATCGAGTCACATGGCCTTAATAGAGCGAGAGTAAGATTTTCATATTCAGATTCATGCTACTCATTGTAGAGAGATTGCAGAATTAATTGGCAATAAATTTGTAATTATGATAGAGGATTTATTAGGGTGGCTCACAGGATGGGAGGTGGAAGAGGATCCAGGAGTAGTCAAGGGTAAAGGCCTGGATGTTCACTGCAGTCAGTAGTCTGAATCTGAATCAGAAAGCTGAAGAAACTGGAGACCAATATCCAGCAACAGTGGTGATGATTCATGATCTTCCAAGACAGGAGCACTTTCATTTTTTCTTTTTGCTTCCATTCATGGTAGAAGCCTATTGGTTGGTGCCCCCAACATCTGGGGTGGGTCTTTTCCCTCAATTTGCTGGCTGACATGTCAGTAATCTACAGCCCACCCAGAACTTTTAATCTGCTAAGGGGTTCTTAATCAAGTTCAAAGTCACAGTCAATGAGCACAGTTGATATTATCTACAGTAAATGCTTGTGCATGTTATGGAGTTTAAAGACAGGAAGAACTATGTTTACATATGTTGCATCTCACCTATCTTGGATTCTCTTTAAATTTACTTCACTAAATCTGTTTTTATTTTTAGGGTGTTTGCTTGGCTCCTGTAGCTTTGAGTGAAACTGACCTCTTACTAACAAAGGAAATGCAAAACTTATAGGAGAGAAACACTGATGGTCAGAAACCTCAAGAATGAATTCTTAGGGTAACTTAAAACTGGTGCAAAGAATCATTTTGGCTGTATCTTCAAAGAGACTATGGTTTTAAGTTTATATTTTCACTGATATTTCCATATCAAAGTCTTAAGTATTTACTATCATGCAATAATAAGTATATATACCAAAGAATCTTGGTTTCTGAAATACATTTTGCTGAGACACACACCCTTCAATTTCAGTCTTCTAATGCACATTCTCTGTAGAGGGTTCCACTGTGGCACTGGGTTGATCTCCCCTGAAGGACACAGGGAGAAACCTATGAGACTGTAAAAGTATAGTCTGTTTAGCTGGGGTTTTAGCTTAGGCGTTCTGCCAACTGCCTCACAATTGCAAGGACCGGAGTTCGATCCCCAGTACAAAAACAAAAAACAAAAAAAAGTATAGTCTGTTTCTGAGATACCACAAAGGAGAATTCCACACTTTTGGCAATACTTTAGTATATTAAAAAATAAGAGGTAGAGGGAAAAATGACAATTATTTTTCATTACAAGTAACCTATATTGCTCCATCTATAAAGAAAATGTTTCCAAATCACAAATTGGGATAGATTAGGTGTGAAAGGCTATTGAAAATTTACTAAACTGCATTTTAAAATAGTATCTGGTTTTAAAATTACTTCTGTAATATTCTTACCTGTCACCATCTTCATGTGTAATAGGCCCATTAATTAATGTGCAATATTCTATACACATGTAATAATATGCATCTAAAAGTTTAAACTTTTTAGACACTATTCTCAGCACCTAGCTGCATTAGTCTAATTATCCATTCAACAATTGATGATATAGGTACAGTATTCACTCTCCTTTTACAGACAATTTAACTACGGTACAGAAAAGTTAAATAACATTTTCAGCACATCATTCAATTTCCAGATAAAGCCATTGACTAGGAAGAAAGGCAACTGAGATTCTTCACTTGTCCCTAAATCCAACCTTTTGTCTCAGTTACATTCTTATCACTGTGGGAGACAGAATATCTGACTCCCACAGCTTAAAGAAGGACAGGTTTATTTTGGCTCACAGTTTGTAGTTTTCAGTCCATAGTTGGCTGGCTCTAAGGCAAGGTGTCATGGCAGAGGGGAAACAGCTCATAGCAAGGCAACAGGAAGTAGAAGGGGATCAAGGGAGGAGGAGGGAAATTTACCCTTCCAGGCCACTCATCCAGTGATTCAACTCGTTAACCAGAGTTCAGGTCCTAAATCACACTTACCTGTGAACTCCTGAGCAGACTAGTCCACTGATGAGTATCATGTCCTCAAGACACAATCACCTTCCAAAAACCCCACTATGAGAGCATGATGCTTTTCTGGGCATCTATCTATAAGCCATAACATCTTGTAAATCAGATATTTTATAGTCATATTCATACTTATTTTTCTAAAGTATGTACTATATCCTTTTACATCATATATCCATTTTCACATATATCCCCATCTCATAATCAAAGAAATGTTGAGTAACAGCTACTAGTTAGCTGCTATTTTGAGCTTTTCAATACTTACTTATAACTTGGGACTATAAAATGAATTTTACTGTGTTAAAAAGAAAAACAAATGTTTAACACATTCTAGTGTGAGTAATTGTGTGTCCACCAGTAAAGTCATTGCAAACTCACCATTAGACTTTGGGGAATTAGCTGAATCATGAAATGTTAATATTTCTCATGAAGAATATACCTTCCATCTTAGAGCCTTCTTAGCTGCATCTTTTAGATCTTTATTTCTCAAACTATAAATCAGTAGGTTCAGCACTGGAATGATAATGGTGTAGAACCCTAAGACAACTTTGTCAGTGTTGGGAGAATACACCTAACTCTAACCCTAGCCCTAAGAGGTGTGTCCCCTGATAGATGGAAACAGAGGTCAGGTGAGAGGTGCATGTGGAGAAGGTTTTCATCCTCCCACTGGCAAAGTGTATCTTTAAGACTGAGAGAAGAATGAAAAAGTAGGAGATGTTGATGATGAAGAAACAGATAATTTCTACAGAGCTACCAGATGTAGAGAGAAGCCACTCATAAATTTTTTTTTGTGTATCCTTTCATTGGTACATTTTAGGTGTACAACATAATGAAATTCATCATTGGAGATATGCACCTTTACGTACTCTCTTGGTTCTTATTTTTCCCCCTTCCCCTGCCCTCCCTTCAACCTCTCCATCCCTCTCTATTTACAAAGACTTTGTTTCCATTTTTTCATTTTCTCATATTAATTTCATTCCCCTCTTTCCTTTCTCCTACCCCTCCCACTCCTCCC
>NW_004624856.1:1469417-1482145 GCF_000247695.1 Heterocephalus glaber | reverse complement strand
AATTTTTTCCAGTAGGAACAAAGTGATATAAATCCCCCAAATGCTGCCTGACATTCCAGAAATTCTTCCTACTTCCATCATTGTAGATCAGGAAGTTCAAAACTCAGTAAGAATCACCACAAAAAAATAAATCAGAGGAGTTTGCCTCTTGATTCTTTAGCTTGAGTATTTCAAAGGGACAAGTAGCCATCTTAGTCTAATTTAATAAATTATTATTGAGTTCTTTGATGCAAAGAATGACTTCCTATTAAACATAAAAACTTCCTGTTAAAAATAAACATTTTATTCTAAAATTGTGAGGATAGGAAATCAAGATTCCATTGCATCTCTCAATGTTATGAGCAGCTGCCTCTTTTCCCACCCTTTGATGTCAAAATTCACTGTTGGTGAGTTAGAAGAAATTCTATCACCAAGTTGGCATGTCAGATACAAAAACAAATAGAAAACTAGCTAGAAATTATAGCATTCAGAGTAGGATTCCTGTGACCATTTATTAACCTGCAAGGACACAGTAGAACTAAGCACGAATACATAAGTAAAAATAGAGGTAAACCTCACAGACAAATGCACTGAGCTCAGGACACTTGCAATATCTGCAGATGGGCAGACACAGAGGAGGAGGATGGGAGCTACATTTATCCACCACAGAGTGGGCACTGTGTTCCTCCCCAGCAAGGTGCCTCTGCAGACAGCTCTGGCATCTCTGCCCTCTGAGTCCCAACAGTGAGCCTTGAAGTGGACCCCTGCAGTGGGAGATGCTGCTGCCCCTCTGTCAGTAAGGAGCTGCTGTTGTGCCATCCCAGGGATAGAGATACCACCTCCTGTTCAAAACATGCAAATGCCCTGACCACAGAGCTGCAGCTTTTTCATGAACACCCTCCTTTCAGACCCTAGTTCCACAGCCAAATTGTGTGCACCCTTGCCAGAGACATGAGAAACACCCAATAGCAAGGCAGTGTGCATGCTGGGCCCTGTTTTACTGCTGCACTGCATTCACCCCAGCCTACAGTCACCTGTGTGAGTGAGTGTGTGTGTGTGCCTGTGTGCAAAAGCATGCTTTGCACAATTGCTGCCATAGTCTGAAAGTGACCTTGAAATGTTCAGGTTGAAACTTCATTCTTTTTTGATGTCATTAAGAAGTTGGGCATTTTGGAAAAATATTAGCTATAAGGGCTTTGCCTTCACACCCTCATGGTGTCCTTATGAAGGAGGTCAGAAATCTCCCTGGCTCTTCTGCTTTGTGAGAACATAGCTTTTGGCTAATCTAGTGCCATTGAAGGACACTAAAAAGATGGCATCTCTGAAAAAATAAGCCTTCACCATTGCCTGCTGGTCACTTGTTCTTGCACTTCCCAACCTCCTGGATTGTAGCAATAAATTCATGTTGTTTGTCAGTCACCCAGTTTAAAGCATTTTATTAAAGCTGTAGTAAGAACCAGCACTCAGCAGCACTCATACTGCACGTGATGGCAATGATGGAAGCTATCACCACTCTGAACCTCAGGTTTGTAGCTCTTGAATGTGTGCTCCTGCTTGGTCACTGCATGGGCACAGCCTGTCAGCCCCTGGGGTCACTTTCACCTTCATGTGCCCTGAGTGACACTCAGTGTCTGGAGCGGCCCCTTTGACAGTGATTTCACTACTAGAGGAAAAGGGAATGGAAAACCATGGAGCCCTTGCCCAGGACCACACCTACAGCCCTCTCTGCTACCCAGAGTTGATCCTGAAGATCCCTGCAGTATCTGCCAATGCTGACTCAAACCAATAGTGCTACACAGAAACCATCACGGTTCCCTCAGTGCAAGAAGAGTAACTTTCCCCACTCAGACAGGGCGTTCACACTCTTCCAAAGGGGAAAGTCTTTCCACAGGGAAGACAAGAAAATCAATCTAGAAAGTGACCACTTCCTCAAATGTGCAGCTATCAGTGAAATAAGACAAAATACATACATACAAACTAAGAAAATTTATCTCCACTGAAGGACAGAATAAAATTTGAGTAACTGTCTCCAAAGAAAAAGACATCTGAGAATGACCAGGAACATAATTAAACAAGCAGTTTCAAGAATGCTAGTGAAGATAACAAATATACAAAGAGATAATTTCACAAAATCAGGAAATCAATAAGTAAACAAATGAAGAACTGTAAGAGATATCAAAGAATACAATAGCTGAAAAATACAACAGAAATGATCCCAAAGGTGAAAGTGTTAGATGCAGTGAGAAAGAACCAACCAGAGACCAATATTAAATCCACACAGGAGTTTATTATCAGCTGGGACCCAAGCTGAGCATCAGGCTCGAGCCCTGACTGGGGGGAGACAAACGTGTTTTATACACCCTTGAGGTCAACAGTTTCTAGGCCCCTCTATGGGATAGAACTAGCAAAACAAACAAAAGGCACAGAAGCAGAATGTCCTGCTATTAGAACATTTGTAAAACAATAGTTGATTAATTGTTATTTCTAAAGAGACTTTCTAAGGGGAGGAGGTTTCTAAGCTTCCTACTTCTGAGTTCATCTAAAAGGTAGGCAGGTGGGTCAACCAACACTATGGAATCTGTTGTTCTAACTGGGGTCCTTCATTCCCCACTGGCCCTTGTAACTTAATCAAATCTTTGAGTTCTGTATTTGCTCTTTGGATTCTTCTTCTAAAACGTCTTCCAAAATCTCATAATTTTGTCTCAACACCATCAGTTTCACCGCATCAACCCTGTGTCTAACATATTTAGTCAGAGCATTTATAATGCAAGGTCCCACAAGCAAAAGCAGAAGTAAGATAACTAGGGGTCTGCTACAGCAGAAACTAGGGTAGTTAACCATGGGGACCAATCAAATAGATTTTGAAACCAATTTTGATCCTTATGTTGAGCATATTTAGGCTTTAAATTTTCTCTGACCATAGCTAAGGTATCTCTTATGACACCAGACTGATTAGCATAGAAGTAACAGGTTTCTCCTAGGGCTACACATAACCCTCCTTGTTTCATGAACAGGAGGTCAAGTCCCCTTCGATTTTGTAGGACCATCTCAGCTAGGGAATCAACCTGGTTCTCTAATCTGGAGATTGAGTCTTCCAGGTGGCCCAAATCCCTGGCTACTTGGTGGCTTAGGGCTTTAAAATTTGTGTCCTGAAGGATCAAGGAGGAAGTTCCAATAGCTGCTGACCCAGCTATTCCTAATCCCACCAGAATGGGCACTAAAATGGGGGCAGCCTGTTTACTCCTAGAATGTTCAGGGAGTTAATCCCAGATGTTTGCAGCCCCCTTTTCCATTATAATATGACTTGTGGAACAACATACTTGGTGACACAATGTAAAGTGGCAGATTGGGTAGCCAAGACTGATTTGGGAATGCATTTAGTCAAGCCCTTGGTGCATGCAAACCAAGCATTTTCTGGAGCCTTGTAGTAATGGGGGCCTGAGGCAGGGTGACTATTATAAGTATTATTACATAGATCTCTATAAGGTGATGTGTCTAAACTGTAATTTGTTCCTATTAGGCAGGTTCCTTTTCCTTGAATGTCCCCCAATGTGAGTCGAGGGTGGCTCCAATCACAACCTGATGAGGGAGACAAGTCTGGCATAGTCACAAGCCACAACCCCAGATAATATGGGGGCTTGGGTTGAGGGAGAGTGAACAATCTTTAGCCTTCTCAGGCCTGGATATGTTGAGGAGTAAATGGATGCTCATCGACACTTCCAGCACAGGGGTGGGGGTTTCATCTTGTGGTAATACAGTTGGAAGAGTGGAGAGTTTTGGTTTCTGAGTAGGCTAGGGCACAGGCTTAGGCCTTGCTATGGGGATAGGTAGAACAAAGTCCTTGCAGGGCCCCATAGGTTGCTCAACCCGCTGGCAACCTTGCTGGATGGTAAATTCTGACCCAGGACCCCACCCAGATACATATAATCTATTTCCCCATGTCCTTCCAGTTACCCACCCAGGATCTTCCAATCTTTGGGGTGCAATGGTAATCAGGTAATATATGCCAGTATCACAGGGTTTATCATGATATAAGGTGGTGGGAGGCATTTTAACCAGGGATCTGTAATTTGAATGGACCAAGGAGCTATAGTCTCACATCCTCACTGGGGACAGTGATAGTCATTGCCATTACCATCACAATATGGGTCTTCATTTTCTGGACATACATAGTATTGGACAGGATGGAGTTCCCATTTAGTGAGAGTACAGCACTCAGATTTTGCACAGCCCCTGTTCACATTATACCAGGCCTCCTCAACCATATGACATAAGCTAGCAGTAAAGGTGACCTCGGATTGGTCGGGTCCTCTTTCTATACTTGCCAGGATTTTTCCACTTGAAGTCAGTCAATTCTCAGGTTTCTGAAAGTGGAAGAAATAAGTCATTTGTTCCCCCAAGCTGACATGATTGATAGAGAATATATACCAAAGTACTAGTCCTCTTTTCCCAATTTTAACTTTAAGTCTCCTGAGGCACTTAGAATCTTCCATCATGCTGGCTCTGGGGTCTCTGCTGGTGTTGACTTGACCTGGGTGTGATGAATCCAAGCTGTGACCACAGCTACTTTGACCACGGAGGGGGTTACCAAAATAACAGGGTATGGGCCCTTCCAACGCAGCTTGAGCCTTTTAGTCTGATGTCGGCATATCAGGACCAGGTCTCCTGGCTTGAAACTATGGGGCTGGAATGTCACAAAGGGTTTTTCTTGAGCCTGCTGTATTTAAGCCTGGATCTCACTCTGAAGAATCTGTTAGGCTTGAAGAAACTGAAGTAAAGAGACACAAGAACTCTCTGTTATCTGTTCAAGCTTTAACTTAGGGAGGAGTGGTGGCAGCCTCCCATACAAGATTTCAAAAGGGATATACTTGTCAACATATGGGGTAGATGTAACTCTTAACAAGGCTAGAGGAAGCAGATTGAGCATCCTACTACCAGTTTCTAGAACATATTTAGTCAGGGTTTCTTTCAGGGTTCTAACCATCCTTTTTTACTTTCCCTGAACTTTGTGGGTGATAGGCACAGTGTAACTTCCAATTGATATGTAGTGTTTTGCCAACAATTTGGATATCTGTGCCATGAAGGCAGGTCCATTGTTGGACCCCAGGTAATGAGTGATGCCAAATCAGGGAACTATCTCCTGGAGCAAAGCCTTAGTTACTATGTTGGCTGGTTCTCCATGAGAGGGGAAAGCTTCTACACAACCTGAGTAGGTGTCAACCCATACCAGTTAATATTTGAAACTATTGCTGGATTTTATTTTGGTGAAATCAAGTTCCCAATGTTCCCCTGGCTCTCTTCCCCATAGTCGATTACGTTCACTACTTGGTCTTGTCTTGGAGTTTACCTGTGCACACACCTGACACCTGGAACTGATGTCCTGGACCATAGAGGCCAGTCCTGGGATTGAAAACTTAGAGCTCATTAGTCTTTTTAACTTTGATTCTCCCAGGTAAGTTAAGTGATATAACTGATGAACAAGTTGTCACCCCAGGGCTCAGGGGAGACAAATTTGTTTGTTTGTCCTTTTCCATCAGCCTGAGTCCAGTTTTGTATCCCCTTGCTTTTGGTTTTCCTCTTCCTCTTCTGGGGTATGAATGGGTCTTTCTGGCAGGTAGCCAAAGGGTCAGATGGTCAGAATGTCTTATGGCCCCACTGGTTCTCTGGCCACTCATCGAGCCACATCATTGGCCTCTTGGTTACTGCGGGCCTTGAAGATGTCTCCTTTTTGGTGTCTTTTGCAATGAATAGTGGCCAATGCTCTGGGTTCCCAAATTGCCTCCAATAAGGCCAAAATTTCTTCTTTATTTTTGATAGTTTTCCCTTCTGATGTCAATAGCCTGCTCTGCCTGTAGATGTCGCCATGCACATGGGCAGTGGTGAACGCATACTGCTTGTTAGTGTGGATGTTTACAGCCTTATCTCGACCTAACCTTAGGGCTTGAGTTAAGGCTATTAGTTCAGCCCTCTGTGCTGATGCCCCCCTGGCTTAATGCCTGTGCCCAGTATACTTGTCCTTCTGGACTGACTATGGCAGCCACTGTGTACCTGACTCAGTCTTCCAAAAAACTGCTACCATTGGTTAAGGAGGTCTTATCCGGGTGTTGTCAGGTCTGGGCAGTTGGTGGTGGAAGTTGTCAGAGTGTCCAGACATTCATGGAGGGGCATGTGTGGGTCGGAGTCTGGGAATAAGGTGGCTGGATTAAGGGCCATTTCTTGGGTGAATTTGATGTGTGGCACATCCAGCAACAGGGCCTGGTACTGAGTCAGGTGCGTGTTGGAGAGCCATCATTCTGGGGCTCCTCTCTGCAACCTCTCCACCACATGGGTGCAGTGATGACTAGGTCCTGTTCCAGGCTGAGCTTATCTGCCTCTTTGATCAGGAGGGTGGTGCCTGCAACTGCCCTCAAACAAGTAGGCCATCCACTTGCCATAGGATCAAGTCTTTTATACAGGTAGGCCACAGGTCTGTTCCAAGGCCCTAATGCCTGGGCTAGCACTTCTTTGGCTATGGCCCCTCATTCAGCCACAAACAATCAAAAGGGCTTCATGACATCAGGTAAGGCTAGGGCTGGTGCTGACACTAAGGCTTCCTTTAAAGACAAAAATGTAGCTTTCTCCTTTTCTGTCCACACTAGGGGAGTGGTTTCCCCCTGTGGTGGCTGAAGAAAGTGGTTTGGCAATCTTGGTAAAACCCAGAATCCACAGCCTACAATAACCCACTGTCCCTAAAAATTGTTGCACTTGTCTCTTATTGGTGGGTGGGGGGATTCGTAGGACAGCTTGTATCTTCTGAAGAGAAAGCAGTCTGTTTCCTTTAGTGAGCTGGTAGCCTAAGTATGTGGCCTTGTTTAAACATAATTGGGCCTTCTTGGCTGAAACCCAGTAACCTAGTTGTTCTAACAACTGTAAAAGATCTCAGGTAACTTTTTGACACCTGTCAGTGTCTTTTGCTGCAATCAACAGGTCATCTACATACTGTAGTAGAGTCACCTTGGGGTGGGTGGCTCAAAACAGGGACAAGTCTCTATTCAGGGCTTCATCAAAGAGAGTTGGGGAGTTTTTCAAACCCTGAGGTAATCTAGTCCAAGTTAATTGACCAGAGTAGTGGCTGTCTGGGTCCACCCATTCAAAAGCAAATAAGGGCTGGCTTACCTTGGCCAGTGGGATACTGAACAAGGCATCCTTGAGATCCAGAATGGTATAGATCTGTCTCTAAGGGGGAATTAAGCTCAGCAACATGTAAGGATTTGGGACCATGGGATGAATGGTTTCTACCCTTTTGTTGACTTCTCTCAAGTCCTGGACTGGTCAGAAGTCATGTGTGCCTGATTTCTGGATGGGAAGGAGAGGGGTGTTCCAGGGGGAGTTACATGGCAAGAGGATTTCAGCAGCAAGGAGCTTCTTGATGTGAGTCCATTTTTTTCTTTGGCCTTTTGTCTGATTGGATATTGTTTTACTGCAATTGGTGTTGAGGTGGCGTGTAGAGTGACCACCACTGGGGGTTGATGGGTGGCCAGTCCTGGGGGGTTAGTCTCTGCCCATACTCTAGGACACAAGGTGGTCAATTCCTGAAGAAATTGAGAGTCTGAGGTTTTTGAGTCCATAGGTGTCATATCTAGGAGCAACAGATATTCCTCTGATAGGGGACAAGTAACAAGAATTTTGGCAGGCTTGTTACCAATTGAAAGACTAGCATGCTGGCCCTCAAAGGATATTGTAGCTCGTAACTTTTCAAGTAAGTCCCTTCCCAGCAATGGGTATGGGCAATCTGGGATCACAGGAATGAGTGTGTCACCCTATGGTGCCCAAGGTCCACTGTCCTTTCTGTAGTCCAAGGGATGCCTGTAGTGGTGGTCCTAGTGTCTCCCTGAACAAAAGGTTTTCTTTTTGTCATTGCCCTAGTGGTTAGATCAGAACCAAATGTGCTGCTCATGTATTGACCAGGAAAATTATAATTTTGACCCATACTTTGGCTTTTACTTTGGGCTCTCAGGGCTTAACAGATAAGAGCCCTGACACTCCTAGTCCTCTTCCTCCTGTATCATAAAAACCTCCAGTTTGCCCTTCTTGGAGGGGGCTCCTTTTTCCTCATAGGGACACTCATTTTTCCAATGTCCAATCCTCTTGCATCTAGCACATTTGTTCCTCCCCAAGTGGGGACAGTGTGAGTCCCCAAGGGGCTTCCCCTTCCTCCTGTCCAGAGGGACTGTTTCTTGTGCTTGGAGTGCAGCAATAGTGACCTTTCCCAGTTTCTTGGCTAGGACTTCCTCAGGGGCATCACAGTTATCATAAACTTTCTGGGCTATGCTCAGGAGTTCAGTCCTATTCTTTCCCTCAAATCTTCCAAATTTTGTAATTTCTTTCGAATGTCTGGGGCCAACTGGGAAATAAAGGCAAAATTTAAAGCTGCTGCATTTTCGGGATCCTCTGGGTCAACAGGAGTGAAAACTCTATAGGCTTCCAAGAGTCTCTAAAAATGCAGACGGAGACTCTGTTTTTCCATGGCAAACCTCACTTACTTTACTCAAATTAGTGGGCTTTCTGGCAGCTTCCCAGGATCACCCTAATAAGTGCTGGTGGTAGGTACACAGCCTCCTCCTATGGTCATCATCATTGGGGTCCCATTCAGGGTGCTGGGATGGAACTACCACTTCAGCACTGGCTGAATATCCCAGGGTTCCAGGAGTGATGCCAGTGTTTGGCCCCAGGGCCTCTTTGACTACCTGTTCATAAGTGTGGTCCTGTTCCTCAGTGGTGAACAGGATCTGTAAAAGCTGTTGGCACTCATCCAAGGTTGTCTGATGGGTATGAAAAACAGACTTAAGAAGAGAGATTAATGCCTGAGGTTTTTCAGAGAAGGGGGGATTTTGACCTTTCCAATTGTAAAGATCACTAGTTGCAAAAGGGACATAAATCAATCCTCCCCTGGGCTCTGTCTGTTTTAAAGGAAAAAGGGAGGAGGAATATTGGGCTGATGGACTGTAGTCCTGTCCCAATCGAGTATGGGGAGGTGAGCAGATCTGGTCTGAGGAGGAATCCAGAACTGAGAGGTCTCTGGTGGGAGATTCAGGGCCCCTACCCCAGGTGCTGATTCCACCCACATGATAAGGGGGAGGTTGGTGCAAATTGTCCTCAGGGCCAGACTGGAAAACGCCTTTACTGTTTGACACAACCATCAGAGAGGGGCTCTTTTCCAGTAGGTTCCAATTTCCCCTTCTTCTCCAATTCAGGGTTGCCAAAGGCTGATCAGCACTTGAACATTGTATAAAATATTTAGGGGGATCTTAAAACATATCAATCCAAATGTCAATATATGGGAATTGATCCAGATGTCATGGGCCCCAGACTCCCATGACCACATTTGGAAACTTGTGAGCAATGTGCATAGAATAATTTCCCACTGGGGGCCAACTGACTCTGAAACTGGGCCATTCTAATTGACACAGAGTTTTTACTTTGCCTTTAGAAAATTTCATGCCATATTCATCTTCCCTGTCTGTGGAATAAATTTTTGTGAAGTTATTCAAAACACAATCAAGTGGAGTTCCTTCTGTGGACTGTGAGGAACCCATAATTTTAGCATCTGAAAACACAAAAGGCACACAGAGCAAGAAGACAGACAACAATAAACAGACAAAGACAAACTTTGGCCAAGTAAAACCTCTGGGGCCAAATCGATACAGACCCCACCCAGGGAGTTGCCCTTCTGACTCTGACCCAGTGATTCTGCTTGCAGTCACAAAGAGACTGTAGATAGGGGAAACTGTGCTGCAACCAGCTTCCTCCTATCTACCCATAGTGCACTAAAAATCATTCAATTCTTACCTCTAGAGTCTTTCCCGATAAGCTCCTGTGGGTCAGTTGATCAGTGATAGGGCCCCACTGGGACCGGCCTACCCGGAGCTCCAGAATACTATCAGGGTGGCCTCTCCTTCCACAGACTTGTGTCCAGAGGGGCCAAACACTGCCAATGTCTGATCATGGTCTCTCCTAAAAACAAACAATGGCTCCAAGATAATAAGCTCCAGAGCAACTGGATATCTTGCTGGGGCCCTCAAGAATGTTAGACCCAGTGAGAAAGAACCAACCAGAGACCGATATTAAACCCACACAGGAGTTTATTACTGGCTGCAACCTGAGCCAAGCATTGGACTCGAGCCCTGACTGGGGGGAGACAAACATGTTTTATACACCCTTGAGGCCAACAGTTTCTAGGCCCCTCTATGGGATAGAACTAGCAAAGCAAGGGGAAGGTACAGAAGCAGAAAGTCCTTCTGTTAGAACATTTGTGAAACAATAGTTGATTAATTTTTATTTCTAAAGAGACTTTCTAAGGGGAGGAGGTTTCTAAGCTTCCTCCTTCTGAGTTCTTCTAAAGGACAGGCAGGTGGGTGAGGCAGCAATATGGAGTCTGTCTTGCTAACTAGGATCCTCCAGAAAGAATCTGTGACTCTAAGGCAAGTTATTTGAAAATATACAACCCAAGAAGAAAAATACTGAGAAGGAATGAAGAAAAACCTATAAGATTCATCAGAGAGCATCAAGATAGCTAATTTCACATCACAGGAGCTAAAGAAGTAGAAGAAAGAAAGAGAGGAAGTTGATGTAAAAATTAATGACCAGAAAGTGATGAAATCTGGAGAAAAATGTAAGTATGCAAGTGCAGAAAACTCAAATATGTGTAGTAAGGTTCAGTGCAAAGACAACTACACAAGTACATATTTTAAACAAACTGTCAAGTTATTGCTATGAGAGTGATGTCAGCAACATTTCAAAATAGTCACCTAAAGCTCCCATTTCCCATGGATAAGCCAAGTACACATCCATTGATAAGTCAATTTCATTGAGAGAAAATCAGAGAACAATGGAGAGGCTTCAGCTCACCAGGAAATTGAGAAAACATCCATATGAAATGTTTAGCAGAACATGAGGTGCATTCTGGCATTCTGTCATGGAACCTGTCCTGGGAGTGGCATAAAAAAGTGAGGAAGACATTCCAAACATTCAGCTTCTCCATAGGGAGACAAGGCTTTTGACCTCCCAGGATGAGAGAGAGGGAGAGGAAGAGAGAGGGGGGGAGAGAGAGAGAGAGAGAGAGAGAGAGAGAGAGAGAATGCAGTTCCAGTTCCAGGAAGCCTCTCCATACCATCGTAGAGTCCAACCTGTGCATGAATATCAGTATTTTCACAGATCATTCTTCCAGGCATTTATAGACAGTGGTAGGTGAACATTCATTCTTTGGATCACCATAAATGCAGAATTGGAGCATGGCTTTTGATATTCCACTTCCTGCTGCTACATCCAGACTCGGAGGGACTCACAGGATACTGCACATTCATTCTTAGCTTCCAGAGGCATCAAAAAATACCAATTTGGACAAACAGAAGGATCTGAGTAGCACTTTGTATTCCCTGGACCAATAAGTTGTGAGCTAGTTCTTCACTGGAGGCCAGCATGAGCACACTGAGAGAGATTGCTGATTTATCAAATGCAGAGTAGCAACAAAAGAATCAAGGAGATGAAAAAAGAAGCTCATTTATTCCAAATTTTAATAAAAAGTTAAAGGTCTAAAAACTAAGTGTGAAGTGAGATACATGACTCATCTGTCAAAGAATTCAAAACAATGCTCATTAAAATGCTCACAGGTTCTATAGATAATGCAGGAATAAATTGAAATTTTCAATGAAGAAAAGGCACAAAAAATAGCAAATAGAAATATGACAGTAGAATGATTTTTACAGCTGAACTTAAAATTCAATAGAAAGATTCAAGAGAAGATGAGGTCATTCAAAAATAATAACCTGAGAACCTAAAGACAATTAAATGGACAAAAAACAACATGAAGAGCAAAGTGGAGAAAATAGAGAAGGATTTAAGAAACTTATAGGACAATGCCAAGCTTAACTACATGCATGTTTTCCATGAGCCAGCAGGAAAGGAGAGACAGAAAAAGACAGACATATATTAAAAAATAAGATAGAACTCATCTCAAGCCACAGGCAAGATCTAGAAGGAATCTAAAAAGTTCTTCCTGGGGACACATCAAAATAGAAATATGAAAAATTTAATACAGAAGCTTAACATTTCTGGACTCAGCACAGAAATAGGGAACTGTTGCATACAAAGGAATCATCATAATGTTGTCAGAAGATTTTTCATCAGGAACCATGAAGAACTGAAGAATTTGAGATGACTCAAAATCCTGGAATGAAAAACACATATCAATCAAGACTATGGTAGCCAGAAAATTTACCTCTTAAAAATGGAGGTTATACAAAGACTTCCTAAGATTAATACTAACAGATAGTTTATCAGCTCTAGAACTACCTTATAAGAATGCTAAAGGGCCAGATGTGTAGGTGGAAGCCTGTAATCCAACACCGAGGAGGCTGAGACTAGAGGATTACCATGAGTTTGAGGCCAGCCTGGGCTACATAGTGAGTTCAAGGCCAGCCTGAGATACTGACAAAAAAAGAAAAGGAATACCACAGGTTTTTTATCAAGCTAAAAGCAAAAGGATGTGATTAGTACCATATGATGTAAAAAAAAAAAACTTTAGTGATAAAAATACTTTGTGAAATACAAAATATTTTAATTCCATAGTGGTGATGAGTTAATCAATTATCTCTCTAGTACAAAATTTTAAAAACCTATTAAAATAAGTTACAATAGGAAGTTCCTGCCTGCACTCAACTTGCCCATCCAGCCCACAACCCAGCAGCAATCCATTGGATCCCCCCCCCCCC
>NW_004624856.1:1394143-1421148 GCF_000247695.1 Heterocephalus glaber | reverse complement strand
ATGGATAGATGGATGAATGGATGGATAGATTTGCTGACAGATTAATAGATACATCAGTACACATATGTAGAAAATTTTCTAAATTTAATAATCACAGAAACACTGTGAGCTGTCTGTTGTCATGGCTATAGCATACATAGGTCAAGATAATTAATATTAAATTTCACAAATTCACACATCCCACTCAGGCCAATATAAGATGGAAACCAAAGTGTTGCTAAAGCTATAGCAATGCTTTATGTTTCTAAATAAATTGTTCATTTCAAAAACACACATAAGAGTGAGAAATTCTTGGGTGGGGACCTAGCTCAGTGGCACCAAGCCTGCCTGGCAAGTGCAAAGACCTGAGTTAGATCCCCCAATAAGGAGAAAAAAAATCACCATGCCTCACAGTGGTACTACATCCTGCTGACATTCTTCTATGTGATAAGGTCAGGGAATGCCTTGAAGTAAGTGCTCAGCCTTCTGGTCACCCAGAGGCTTTCTTGTGCTGGTATCATAGAAGGATTTTACTGATGAATTGAGATAAACAAAGCCCTTTGAATTGGGGATGTCATGATATTTATTACAAAAATGAGGGATTGAGCCAGAAACTTTTAAAAATTCCTTTGTGGTCCCTGAGGTAATACAAATATCATAACTGGATGCTTTACTTGTTTATTACTTTTATATATTTCCATGTCCATCCTCCAAAGTCAAGATCAAATTATTTTTTGAGGTAAATGTAAAATTCCTTCAATTTCCAAAAATAGTTTGATTTTCTAAAAGCAGTGATTGAAATAATACACAGAATGAACACCATAAGTTTTTCTAAAATACAAATATTTGGCAGCTAATTATTTTTATGTGATCATAATACATAAACCATGAAGTGACAACATACTAATTTGTTTTGATTAGAAATTAACTCATAATGAAGATTTTTACCAACATCATACAGTCAGGTAATTTAGAGTACTTATTTCAGATCAGGAATTGAGACAGAATCCAAAGATATAGGAAAAATTGGCTTATTAGCTTAGTAAGCTTGTTTGAGCATCTTAAATACCCCACATTCCTTTCTGTGAAGATAAACTCACCTGATACTTGCTGACCCTTCTGCTGCTATGAACATTAGCACCCTAGACATAGCAGACGATAGTTATTCCTCATTTTCCCCAAAATGCCTATCAATTTCTTATCAGAGGACAAATAATGTTCCTATTGTGGGTGTACCCTCCAGATTCTAAGCAGCTTTTCTCCCCATTTGCAGGTACGGAATGCTTTGTCTTCATTGTCATGGCTTGAGGTCTTTGTGTCACCATCTGTGGCCCTTTCCTGAACGTAGCTGTGGTATGAAGGCATTTGTACATGGGTTAATGCTTAGTTTTGGAGGTAACCCAAGCTCTTACTCTTCTCCCTGACATACTGTGACTGCTCTGTTCATCATTCCTGTGACCAGTTTCCAATATTTCCCCAGCACTGCTAAATTTTTCTCACCTTTCTATGCCATTATCATTCCAGTGCTGAATCCACTGGCTTGCCATTTGAGAAACAAAGGCGTTGTGTTAGTCAGCTCTTCTGTCGCTAGTACAAAATACTTGACATCCTCAATGTGAAGGAGGAGAGGTTAAATTTTGCTCCTGATTTCAGCCCATGGTTGGGTGGTATCATTCTTTGTGTCCAAACATCTGTTGAGAATATGTTGCCTGTTTTAATGTAGCATAACTTCGATTTACAGTGGATGGTGGTTTCATTCATTTGCCAAGAGAGTTTATAAAATGATTGTTGATGAGATTTTCAAAGCATCAATGCTTAATTGTAAAACATTTTGGTTTTGCCTCCCTAAACAGAGAGAAAACTATATGATAAATGCTGAAAGTTTTGAAAAACTGAGAGTTTGTCATCTTTCTAAAAGTGAAGATATAAATCAGGTGTAAAATTAATTCTTTATAATTGTTTTTATATCTATGGAGTATTAGTAAAACAAGTGTTCCTGAAAACATATCTGGACACATTATTAATGCAATGTAAGTGTTACTTTTTAAATTTCCTGTTTAAAAATATATTAACATGTATATTTAAGGTATGAAACATGATGCTATGAAGTGTATAGAGATAGTTCAATACTTTCTATAGCAACACAAGATACCATATGAGTATCAGGGACGCACATTTTATCTCAACTTACTAGTCCTTCATATTTGCTTCTGAGACTGATTTACAACCTTCAGCATAAAAATATTTCTTGTTAGACTAATCTAGACCAATTGTTTGTATAAGAGAATCCGTGTGGCAACAGAATCCGGATGGGTTTTGAATGACTGAAAGATTAAGAATTAGTTTATTAAATAAGTGTGTCCAAAAGGAGTCTTCCTTGCTTTCCACACTTGTCATTTAAAGAATGACAACAATCTCCTGATGAATGTGAAGATATTAATTCTCCCAAGCCACTTGTTATGTTTTCACTTTCCGATCTCATAACTTGCTGTGTGGACTCATGAAAACTTTCTTTCCTGTGATCTCTTGTCTGAATGTCCTAACTGTAGCAGTACCTTCCCACTTTACACTTTTCTTCTCCCCAGCCTTATTTCATGGTTTTTAGTGCCACCTTCCTAGTAATTATTCTGTTACTACTATTTATTACAGAGAATAAAGGAACTATGAAAAATTTATCTTCCATAACACTGCAGAGGCTTTCTTTCTCTCCTGAGGAAAACTGCTCCATTGAACTTCCTCCATTCAAAATCTGTAACACTTACCTCTTCACTAAGAAGCTGCCAGCCTCACCCAGATTCCTTGTCTTACACGTACCACATTTTCTTTACCTAAGTATATGAAGGTCCTTGATTTATAAATCCTGCTATTATTTGGATATTTAAATGGACATATTCTAATGCTTGAGCACAATGTTTTATATAAAGTAATTAGTATATAAGTGCACTGAATCATTTCCATTATTATCCGTGCTGTGGAACCTGGGCATGATCCTGACCATCAGGTTCAATCCCAGACTCCACAGCCCCATGTATCTTTTTCTCAGTCACCTGTCCTTCATTGATTTCTGTTACCCCACTACTGTCACACCCAAACTGCTGGAGAACTTGGATGTGGAAGACAGAACCATGTTTTGCATCCTGCAGTTCTTCTCAGCTTGCACATGTGCATGGCAGAAACATTCATGTTGGCAGTGATGGCCTATGACCGATTAGTGGCAGTTGTAACTCTCTTCACTCCACAGTTTACATTCCCCAAACCTGTGTGCCTTGCTGGTCACTTTGCCCTACATGTGGGAAATAGTCTCTTCCTTGGCACTCACTGGCTTTCTCTTGGCGCTGTCCTTCTGTGGGTCCAACGTTATCAATCATTTTGTCTGTGAGCACTTGGTCATTGTCTCTGTCTCCTGCTCAGACCCCTCTGTCAGCCACATGCTTTGTTTGGCCACTGCTGTATTCAGTGAGGTGAGCAGCCTGATCGTCATCCTCACTACTTATACTTTCATTGTCATCACTGTCATAAAAAAAGCTTTCTCCACCTGGGTCTCCCAATTGAGGGTCACCAGCATGTTCCAGGGCACCATCTTCTTCCTCTACTGTGTGCCCTGCTCCAAGACCTCATGGCTCATAGTCAAAGTGGGCTCTGTGTCTACACAGGGGGATCCCCATGGTGAACCCCTGATCTACAGCCTGAGGAACAAATCCATGAAGGACAGAAGGTGAGGAGTCACCTCACACAATGGTGCTGAACTTGCCTGTATCCACGGGGATTTGGTCAACTCCATCACAGGTATTTCCATGCTAGCTGCAGAGATCATGGTTGAAATTATATAGTCAACTCACTAATCCTGATTATAAATTTACTGTAATAAAACAATCTAAGAAACACATAAACCCCATAGTTCTGTTTTGCTTTTTTTGTACCAGGGATCGAACTCAGGTCCTTGCACTTGCACAGCAGGTGGCAAAACCACTGAGCTAAATCCCTGGCCCAACCCCATGGTTCTGGATAATAACTAATTAATATACTGGGTAACAAATTTTCTAGACCATTCATGTGATTTTTTTCATTTTATGGTAAAATATGTAAGTTTTATGTTTTAACTCTCCCCTGGAAAATTGTGTGTTTGTGAGTGTGTGTGTGTCTGTTTCTGTGTGTGTGTCTGTTTGTGTGTATGTGTGTGTATGCATGTCCCTTCTGGGTGGTAATATATACACTTCTTCCAGGAACACACTAATTATAAATTAAACATTATCAATACTAACTTTTCAAAACAAATAATGACCTTTCAGAAGAAATTAATTTGTTACATACTTGTGAGGTATTGCCTTGTATATGGATAAAGGATGGATTCTTTTGATCTTCAGGTTATAAATAAAATAGGAAAGAGGCTCCATAAATGATGACAGAGGAGAGTCAGGAAAAAGCCTCGGTAGACTTATTTATTTATTTTGAATTCGGGACATCTAACCCAATCACTAAAATTTCTATCAAATCAAAGGTAATATAAATCTATAAATTTAAAATTAATAAATTATTCCATCCATTAAAAATCACACTATTACTATGAAAGGACATAATTTAGGTAAGGGGTTTAGGGAAGGGCTATAACATTTTATGAGATTTTCAAGGAGAAGATTGCATGAAGCATGGGTATTTTGATTAGAAAGATATGTGGAATTTCAAAAATATATTTATTAACCTTGCCTTCATTGCTCAGGCACTTTTGAGTATATCAACTCCTACACTGCCTCACTCACGTTGTCATACCTCATGTCACACATGTGTGAGTTCAGCATGGGCAGCAGCACTGCATGGGACAGAGCCACTGGTCAGATGCCTCAGAGCTTCAGGAGCTGTCACATTGGACACAGAATGGGTGGTGCTGGCGGGGAGACCAGGAGGGAGGACTTCGCCCACCACTGCTAGAAGGTCCCTGGGACAGGGTGGAAAATTTCATCTAACAGATGATGATGATTATGAGCTTTCCTAATCATCAAATATTGTTTCAAAAAACTAACTAGATGAAGTGAACAGGATATAAAAGGCAAGAGAATATTTATGCAAAATATGCAGAGTGAGTTGGAGCCCTCCTAGGCAGTGGTGAGAGAGAATGATATCAGGAAACAGATCTGATGCCCAGGTGGACAAATCTTTCAGCCAGATGGATGGAGCACAGCTGCTGGGGCAGCAACTATGCATTTATGACAAACTTTTAAAAGGATGTGAGCAGAAATTAATAATGATGAGCATGGATGATCTGAGAGACTGAGACAGGAACACCACAAGACACTCTGGAAAGACACATCAGCGAGGAGTAAGATCAACACATGAAGAGAAATTAAGGTTGTTACAACAGCTGTCCATGACTCAGAAGGAACTCCCCTTAGCAAAAGTGGAGCCTGGTTAGGCTCAGGAGACTGCAGAGCTGGTTCTGCTTCATGTGCAGGGCAGGAAGCTGGAAAAAAACCATCTTGTTATTTCAGAGACAGCAGAGGAAGGCCTACATGTCTGTATCCTCACCAGCAGTACCACATAATTTAAACTTTGTATGAAATATAAAAGGAATTCTTTTGGATATTATTCAAAGTCTAAAAGCAATTTTAAAAGTAGAGTTGTAAAAAAAATAAATAGAATATAAGATAGGGCTTCACAATTTGCAAAATAATGTAGTGAGCTATTTGTAAATATATTTAGTTTTTCCATAAAGTATACCAATTTTAGGTAAAAGAGATCACTAAGGACTTAAACTATGAATATGCACAATGCCAATATAGTATTCTTCTCTGACACCACTAGAATTGAAATGACAAGACAGCTGTAATTTTACAGTGTCTCCTCACACACCTAGTGTCTTGCTGAGCTGTTTCCTATTTTATTTGTTTTAATTCAAACTTTCTCTCTCTCTCTGTCTCTCTCTCTCTCTCTGTGTCTGTCACCTTTGGCTATTACTTATAACAATATAAGACCGTCAGTGCACGCATTCAATGTGATAAAGTATTTGTTCATCTAGATTTTGATAAAGCATATCTTCATATTTCATAATTGAAAGGGAAAATAAAGATTGACATAATGTTGTTTGCATTCTGATCTGTTTTTCTATTTCCCTACACGCATACACATGTAATCTAATTGATGAGTCTGAAACCACCCACATGCTCAGCTATGAGCAGGAATGTGTGGCTTTCCAGGAAGAATGCAGATTGCAATATTTTGTAAACATATGAATTCATTGAAATTTCAAGGTTTTATCTACAAAGAAGGTGTGTAATTTTTAAACCTGTATTGTGGTAAAATGTAAATTGCCTTTAATCCCCCTCAGGATTCTCCCTCAGATTTAAACATGCTCATCATCTCTCCAGTTTCCTGAAGCAGTCCTGGAAGTCCCTTTCTGAGGATGTCTTTAGTTGTCCTGCTATGGATCCTCAACCTCCTGAATCAACTCAAAGTTTTTCCTTTGTTTTCCAGTTTGACCTTGGGAAAAGGTAGAAGTTGTTGCTGGATGGCAGATTCGGTGAACAGTTGAAGAATAAGGTGAAAGGGATGCAGAAAGGTAAGTAGCACAGTTTCCCTTACATTCTTTTAGACATTCAAAAGTTCAGTAACTTTAAGACCAAAGTGAGAGATAATGCTATGACATGGGAAGCAGACTTTGTGGAAATGGGTAGTGGACCTGAGCATGGGAAGGAGAGGAGGGGAAGGGGAAGGAAAAGGAATCAAGATGTGACACATATGTACTAGTTCCCTTCATGTATGTTATGTATGGCAAGCACATACTAATAAACTTATTAAGAATAAAACCTGGGTCCAGTCATCTCCCTCCTTTCCCACCGCTGCTAACAATCCTGCTCTCTGTCTTCGCCCTGCTCACCACCATCAGGGACCAGCAGAGAGAACCCCCAGCACTTCCTGAACTGCCCTACCCAGCACCAGGGTATTTGGCAGATGGATAAGAAAGCTGAGGCCTCCTTTTGGAGGGCTGAGGAGGTGGATCTTGCCAAAGACATTTGGCCTGGGAAGCACTAAGGCCTGATGAGAGATTTTATTTCACATGTCCTGGCTTGCTCTGCTGCCAGCAATGACATAGTCAGTGAGAACCTGGTGGAGCGATTTAGCCAGAAGTTCAAATTACAGAAGCCCACTGTTTCTTTGGCTTCCAAATTGCCATGGACAACCTCCATTCTGAAATGTACAGTCTCCTTACATTAAAGACTCCAAAGAAAGGGAGTTTCTCTTCAAGGCCATCCAGACCATGCCCTACGTGGAGAAGAAGGTGAACTGGGTCTTGCACTGGAATGGTCCTCAATTTTCTTGCCCAAGAAACCTGGCCTCATGCCTGGCCTCACCTTTTCCAGTGAACTTATTAACAGAGATGAGGCTTGCACTGTGATTTCACCTGCCTGATATTCAAGCACCCGGTGCTCAAACCCTGGGAGCAGAGAGTGAAGGAGATCATTGTCAGCACCATCAGGATCCAGCAGGAGTTCCTGCTGAGGCCTTGAGTGTGCACTGTAGTGAAGCAGTACATCTAATTCGAGGCTGAGAGGCTTATGCTGCAACTGGGCTTCAGCAAGGTTTTCTGAGTGGAAAATACTTTCAACTTCATGGAGAATACTTCTCTGGAAGGCAAGACGAACTTCTTTGAGAAGAGAGTAGCCGAGTATCAGAGGATGGGAGTTATGTCCAGTCCCATGGAGAATTTTTTTACTTTGGATGCTGGGTTTTAAATGAACTGGAAATGTGCTCTTATTTTGCTGAATATTTTTCCCTTTGTCATTAAAATAATCAGCTGAAGTAAATTAACCAGTTACACCACGCATTGCCCACAGTTTTCATTGATGGCACCTGTAACACTGTGTAGCTACCTCAGTCAGTCCTGTTTAATAGGGCTCTCAGTGTCACCTAGAGAAGGACACTGAAGCCCAGCCCCCTGGGTTCTTTGGAAGATGGGGTCCTGCTTTGCTAGCAGCTGGTGGCTGTGATGCCTCTGTAGCCCTATACCCAGGGACCACTGCAGCTCACAGCACAATTAAACATGTTCGAGGGCAGATGAGGCTGGTGGCCTTGCTGCTTGCATGCAGGGTAAAGTTTACCGAACTTGTGGTAAATCAGACTGGCACTTTACACACAAATCAGAAACTTTACTGTTGAGGGGAAAGCCTGATAGAAGTGCAAAAGTGTTTCATTTCCTATGAATGGTAGCTAAGGTGAAATTTACTAAGTGACTAAAAGAAGTTTATTTGTGTTGACTGAACATGTAATTTGGAAGCTTTTTAATGAATTGAAATACTCTTTATTTTGAAGTCAGTTCTGGGAAAATCTACACTGAGTGTGCCCAGAGGAGATGGGCTGTGATTTCTCCTGAAATAGGAGTTCCTAAAAGTATTGCTTATTCTGATTTTGTTTGTGAGTAGGTAATGTTGAGTTCTGATATATTTATAGTTTATCCATGTCTCTTCAATTAGAATTTTTTTTACTATATCCATCCTTTTCAGATATTACATGTAGTTTATACTTTGTAAACAGTCACCTGTTATTACCGTAATGAGACAAATATCTTAAGGAGACATATCTTAGCCTGACATTGCTCGCTGCATTGCCAACATTTGCCTAACTATATGTCAACTGGCAGATTCTCAACTGAGTAGAAAACTAGTGGTGCATGAGCTGTTCTTATCTGCTCCATTCAGATACTAATTTTAGATGAAGCTGTAAACTAACAGACACAGCTCACAGTGAGTTCCAATCTGCCTCTCTATGTGGAAAAGCCAAGGTGTTCATGGGAAAAGGTGGGAGATTGACTTGACGCATGACCCCCAAGTTTGCTGCTTGTTTTCCCTCTTGATTGTTGGAGCCCTGGCCAGATTTCATTTATTGTATTTGAACTGCTGAAATAAAGACCTGTTTCCTGTTTCTATCTTTTAAGTTATTGCTATGTAAAGCCAATAAATCAAAGTTATGTTATCTCAAAAAAATTAGTAAAAATAAAATAAAATTGCCTTTAAATAAGGTGGATATGTCCACATCATAATATATTTATTTGACACAAATTGCTCTAAAACTTATGAATGGATTAAGGACATCTAGGTAAACCATAAAGACAGTCACTCTTAGTCCCAAAGTGTCACATTGTTCACCCAGAATTTAGTTTGATTATCAAGCAGAATTTAGTGGCTTCCAGAGACAAATCTGTGAAAGGGTGTAAGGAGCATGGGGGAGCTATTTCAAACAGTTTTATGTTGACTGAAGCACTTAAATACCAGCAGAATTTCAGAGAGGACAAACAAGAAGTGCTTCTCTAAGGAAGATGAGTCGAAAAGCACAGTCATCTTTAATGGACCCAGGTTATTATCAGCTCATCGTGGAGTTCTGAATTTCTCCTTACAGTTTCTTTCATTTTAGGTTATAACCTTATAAATAAATAATTGTGTATGTGATTGCTTTCCTATCTTTCTCTCTCTCTCTTTCTTTCTTTCTTTCTTTCTTTCTTTCTTTCTTTCTTTCTTTCTTTCTTTCTTTCTTTCTTTCTTTCTTCTTTTTTATATTTTTATTTTTCACTCTGCAGAGACCCAGCATGGACACTAAATAAGGGAATGAGAAGCAGCACACAGAGAGAGACAGAAGTGGCAGACTCTTCAGTCAGGCCACTGTGGGAGTGGGGCTGGCTCTGGTCCCCCTGAGGTCACTCACTCAAACTGGGGGTTGCAGTGGGGGCCGAGGGGGTACGCAGCAGGCAGAACTTCTCACTGTTGGGAAGGTGTTTGGAGAATATGGAAGTCAGATTGTCCTGAATTTTCAGTTTCTTGGAGAACAATTATAAATAAAGACAAATAAAATAATTTTAAAAAACAAATGTGGAACTCCGCATGTTTCAGACAATTCATTATTCACACATAATTCTTAAATGAATCATCCTGATACCTATGAATTATGGTAACAGAATAAATTCCAAAGTGCAATGAATTTCTAAAATTTGTTCAGTACTTTCCAGTATTGAAGATCTAAAATAGTAACAATGAATATTCAGGAAGGAATAACCTTTCCAAAATAAAAATTCAAAAACAGTAAACACCAATATTATTCCTAAAGTCTTAGACGTTCTAGAGAACTTCTTATGGAAATAAATTAAGCATAATTAAAAATCATCTCTCATTCATTTCTTCTGCATGTAGTGAATGTGTCACAGTCATAAAATTAGTGAACTGCAGAAGGGTGACAAGTGATTGGGAATGAGAATGTGAAAAGATTTTGTAAACACTGTGGTGTTTGAAGGGCATGAAGAAATGAGTATCCATAGCAGCATTACTCCTAGGAGCCAAAAAGTAGAAACAATCTACAAGCCCTTTTACCAATGAACAAATAAACATGATATATTGTATCCATGGAACAACATACCATTTATTCATCCAAGAGAAGTAAATGGTAAAAGATGGGTATATATTTAAAGCATGATAAGTGAAACACTAATACAAAAAAGCAAACACAGGGGGTCTCTGATAATATTTAACTCTAGAATAGATGAAGACATAGAGTCAGATAGCAGCATAGAGTTAGCCAAGTATTGTGGGAAAAGGAGAGGGTGGACTCCTACTCTGATGCCTTTGTATTTGATGAAAAATGCTCTACAAGTAAACAATCATGGTCATTCTCCAGCCTTGTGACCACACTACACACCAAAGAAATGTTCAGTGTGAGTTTTGTAGTTCATGTATTATATCTCAATACGAATATCAACAAAAGGTAGTAATAGTTTAGTAATTTGGAGAAAAAGAATGTTTGCACACTTGAAAAACAAATGAAATGGGGAATGGTTTGGTAAGGATTCTTTGTGTGTGTGGGTGTTTAATTACATTCTGTTCCAGGTAGACAAGATAATATTTTATAGACAGATAACATTTTATGCTAGAAAACTTGTATGCATTGTACATACTGTATGGTATAAAATCAATTTGCAGCTTCATTCTGACGTACATGAGTTGGGAACTATATTCAAGATGCAAGCTTCGCCAGTGCTCTAGTGGTTCTTGTAGTCACAGGGGAAAATACAGATCCAGAAATACAATTAATTAGATATTTGCCCAACATGGAAGCCTAGTAAAACTAGCTTCAAAGAGTTAAGTCCCAAAAGGTTCCTGTTAGAATAAAATGCTATCTGCCTAATGTTCAGTTACCAAAGTAATGCTCATCTCAGGTAAGTTCTTGAGTTTCCAAATTTAAAAAATAATGCAAAATAATGAAATGAACAAACCCAACTGATGGGAGAAAACTTAATGATTTTATACTAGCTTGCTTAGTAGAACATTTTCTGAAATCTAATTTTCAAAACTGGTAATTTCTTCTCAGAAAGAAGGCTCTTACTATATTTATTAGTAGGCACAACTTCTCATTTCCCTTATTTTTCTTTAATCTGGTTTCATAGAAAGATTATATTCATTTTAACATTGTGTATGTACATAAATTTCAGAATTTTCTATCCTAATTAATATATAATTGATGTATCACATTACAAATAAGTATCACATTAGAAATAATGATATGTGAAAATTTAAGTCTATGTATACCATATAACAGGTACCCTATCAAAAAAATTGAACAGAAATCTCACAAGTATTCACCCCACACATTCCACTTCTCATATTTCAGTTAAGAATCATGCACACATGGAAACACATCACCTACTCATGAATGTTCATACACTCAAGGAAAAAGAACTACCGATGTCTAAACTTACAATTGTACTTCATCTTGTTTTCAATTTTTTATAAACCCAATTTGCTATATGCAATAAATACATTCAAAAATTATGATATAAAGCAAATGTATGGATTACAATGTGTTCTCTCACTTGCATTTTATGTTTTATGTTGGAGTGACCAGAAGACTAATCTTTAACTTCAAAATTCCACTATAGTAAGCAGTGAGCACAGTGGCAAAATCATATTTTTTAGGAAAATATTCAGTAATATTTATTTCATGTTTTATCAAATACTAAAGAGCTAGAAGAGTAGAACAATATTTATCTTTCTTTATCAGTAGTACCATTATTTCTAGAATTAATAGATAGTCTTTTAAAATCTGAATGAATTTTGAAGATGATAAAAATTCTATGTTGATGATTACTTTTAAGAAGCATAGCAAGCACTAAATTGTAATTCTCATGATGTAATTTCCCTAAAATTGTGTTTCATTCATATTATGTGTAAGATTTACTGAGATTTCAATCATTAAGTATATTTTAGCTGAAATTAGGACAGTAAAAGTTCCAGAGGAATTAGAGAAGACACAAACAGGCAAATAGGTTATGATATATATTTAGGCTTTGATCAAAATTTCTCAACTGCTATTTTGGATTGATGATTTTAGTGTTCTCAAAAACATCCAATATTTGTGAAGATAAAAAAATCCCTACAGAAACTAAAGGTGTTCTGCTTTACAGATATTTTGCAATATACAGAAGAATTAAAATGGACCTCTCATATTTTTAAATTTAGACAAGAGAAAGAAGAATGGATGAGGAAAATTGTTCTACCTTGGATCAATTCATTTTCCTGGGATTTACTGATAACAGAGATATCAAAGTGAGCCTTTTCACTGTATTTCTCCTGGTTGATCTCTTCAGTCTCCTGGTAAACCTTGTCTTGATGTCTGTAATAATGATGGATCCCCATCTGCACACGCCCATGTACTTCTTCCTCAGTTACCTCGTTCTCTGTGACCTCTCCTACTCCACAATTGGGCCCAAAATGCTGGTGGACTTGGTGGCCCAGAGCAGGTCAATCCCTTTCTTGGGCTGCACTCTGCAGTTTCTCAGATTCTGTATCTTTGCAGACTCCAAGTGTCTGCTGCTGGCAGTGATGGCCTTCAACTGATAAAGGCTATCAGCAGCCCCCTGCTGTACACAGCCCAAAAGTCCAGCAGGCTGTGCTCCCTGCTGGTGGTGGGGTTTACTTGGTGGGACTGGAAGATGCTCTGATACACACCACACTGGCATTCTGCCTGTGTTTCTGTGGGTCTATTGAAATCAATCATTTCTTCTGTGATTTACCTCCACTTTTTCTCCTTTCCTGTTCTGACATAGAGGTCAATGAGCTGGCTTTATTCACTGTTTTTTGATTCATTGAACTGGGTACCATCTCAGGAGTCTTTGTCTCTTATTGCTATATCATCTTATCAGTCATAAAGATCCACTCTGCTGAGGGAAGGTTCAAAGCTTTCTCCACCCGCTTCTTCCACCTCACTGCTGTTGCCATTTTCCAGGGAACCATGCTCTTAATGTACTTCCATCCCAGTTCTTCCTTGTCCCTTGAACAGGAAAAAATGACCTCACTGTTTTACACTCTTGTGATTCCCGTGCTGAATTGGCTGATCTACTGCCACGGAACAAGGATGTGAAAGAAGCTCTGCAGAAGCTGAGAAATAAAAAGTGGTTTTAAATAATTGCATTATATCTAGATGTAACACACATATAGTGTTACTTATTTTGAAAAATTATATTGCATTGTATCAACTAATTGTGGCATACAGTTAAGTTATTAAAATTAGTGTTTAAAATATTTTGTAATTGTAAGGAAATGTTGAAGATCTCCATATGTGCCATGCTCCGTTATTATCGTGAATTGATACGTGCTATTCCCTGTGGTAAATTTTTCTGATTTTCTCAGATGTGCCACAGTAGGATTTGCTCACATTCTCATTCAACTTCAATTATACTGAGGTTTATTAAGTGTTTACTAATTGCCTTTTGGCAGTGTGTGTTTCATGGCAAATCCAGTCTATTTACCAGTGAATCTTATATCCTAAGAGAAGGAATAAAATGTAACTAAAATGAATCCCAATTTAGTGTGGAGGAGAGTCTTTCTTAGTGATATTAAGTGTGAGACCTAAGTAGAGACATATAGGGGAGAGGAAGGGAATTTTGGAAATCAGAGACATCCTGAGGTACATAGAGCTAGATAGGTCCATTATGTTTGGAAATAAAAGTAGTACCACTATTTTAGGATACAAAAAGAAATTTGAAAGGCCCTGGGCAGTGTCTCTATCTTTTCTTTTCTTTCCTTCTTCCTTATCTTCACCCCAGTTAAATGCTTCTCTATTTATTTCCCTTCAATCATTATATATCCTTCTTTTTTTAGTCATTCTCTCCAATGTGAGAAAGAGAGCATTTTTTATCCCAAGGCTGCACCTTCTGTCTTCATTGTCCAAAGCTGTTACATCATGTCTGAGGCACACAGAACAGGAAAGCAAAGAAGAATAAAAGGTAACCCAACATTTTTGAGTGCTTATTGGATGTTGATAAAAATTCCCTGAGGGTATATGATATGTGCCTAAAATACACAAAACTGACATATACCTGCACACACACTACCATCTAAAATAGCTGTGAATGAGAAGGTAAAGAATCTACGAAGTCATGAATAATAATTTCCTGAGTATATGAAACATCCATCTGTGTATCCCCTTGATACTTTCCTTTGTTATAATCTCTAGTTTTGTGGTGACTCAAGCACTAAATGAGGTTCTTGGGAAAGCCAGGGAATATCTGTACATTTGAAGGTCAACATAAGACACACTGGCTTCCTTAATTATCTGTTACAATTGCAGAAGCCCCAGCCATGGTCGCCTTATGTTCAACACTGTCAATGTGACATTCCCAAAGTATGTGTTGCAAGTATATACTAATAAAATTATTAAAAATAAAATGAAATTATGTTTAAAATAAGGTAGATAAGTCCACATCATAATGTAATTATTTGACAAATATTTCCCTAAAACTTATGAATGGATTAAGAATTTCTAGGTAAACCATGAAGATAGCCACTCCTAGTCTCAAAGTGGTTACATTGTTTACCTAGAATTTAGTTTAATTATCAAGCAGAATTTAGTGGCTCTTAGAGCCAGAGCTGTGAAAGGATGTAAAGAGCATGGGGGAACTATTTCAAACAGTTTTATTTTGGCTGAAGCACTTGAATACTAGGAGAATTTCAAAGGGAGGACAAACAAAAAATGCTTCTCTAAGGAAGATGAATCCAAAAACACAGCCATCTTTAATGGACCCAGGTTAATATCAGCCCATCGTGGAGTTCTGAATTTCTCCTTACAGTTTCTTTTACTTTTAGGTTTTAACCTTATAAATAATTGAGTGAGTATGTGATTCCTTTCCTTCCTTCCTTTCTTCCTTCCTTCCTTCCTTCCTTCCTTCCTTCCTTTCTTTCTTTCTTTCTTCTTTTCTTTTAATATTTTTATTTTTTGCTCTGCAGAGACCCAGTGTGGACACTGAATAAGGGAATGAGGAGCAGCACACAGAGAGAGAGACAGAGTGGCAGACTCTTCAGTCAGGCCACTGTGGGAGTGGGGCCAGCTCTGGTCCCCCTGAGGTTGCTCACTCAAACTGGGGGTTGGATTGGTGGCTGAGGGGTAAGCAGCAGGCAGAACTTCTCACTGTTGGAAAGATTCTTGGAGAATATGGAAGTCAGATTGTCATGAATTTTCAATTTTATGAAGAACAATTGTAAATAAAAACAAATGAAATCAGTTTTATATACACATGTGGAACTCTATATGTTTTTAGAAAATTCATTATTTGCACATAATTAAAAAATGGATCATCCTGACACATATGAATTATGTGAGCAGAATTAAGTCCACAAGTGCAATGAATTTCTACTCTTTGTTCACTTCTCCGCCTATTAAACATTTAAAGAGTAACAATACTCAAGAAGGAATTTCCTTTTCAAAATCAAACTACAAAAACTCTAAGCACCAATGGTATTCCTAAGACTTAGCAGTAGCAGAGAACTTCTTATAAAATAAATTAAGAATAATTAAAAATATTCATTTCTACTGAATGTAGAGACTATGGCACAGTCATAAAATTAGTCAAAGGAGGAAGGGTGACAAATGATTGGGGATGGAACTTGAGAAGATTGTGTAAGCACTGTGGTATCTGAAGGTCATGAAGAAATGAGTATCCATAGCAGCATTACTCCTAGGAGTCAAAAAGCAGAAACAATCTACAAGCTCTTAAACTGATTAATGATTTTAAAAGTGTACTATATCCATAAAACAACATACCATTTATCCATCCAAGGGAAGCAAATTCTGAAAATTGGGTATATATTAAAGCATGGAAAATGAAAGAGTAACATAAAAAGGCACATAGTGAGGGACTCTGTTCATGTTTAACTCCAGAATGAATGTACTCATGGAGTCAGAAAAGACCTTAGAGAGAGGATTACCCCCCCGGAGCACTCCCACCAGCTGCCAGCTTAGCTATGTGGGCCTAGTGGTACCAGGCTGACTGAGCCCAGCTCAGTATAGCTCGCTATGCCCACTTGTGACCAGGAGACTGTGAGGACCCCCCCGAGCATGCCCATGAGTTGCCAGCTTGCAGGGCACCTGCAACAACAGACACTGCCCCCACCCCACCTCTGGCCTCTTGGTTGTGCAGCTACTTGGTTTCATACTACAGAGGCACAGGGGAACAAAAAGAGCATTGTGCTGAGCTGCAGAAGTTAACAACAGAGAGAGGGCCTCTCTCAGGCTCCTTGGTGAAAACTGAAGCCCACTGGAATGGTGAAGAGAATCTCTGCAATAAAGGCACCACTGTACTTGGTAAGTTGGAGGGATCATCACCTCCCATTTGAACCTGGACTATCTTCCGGGAAAGGCAGCTGGAACCTGCAACTGAACCTTGCAGAGTTTAACCCTGCAGGGGGATAGGGAGCTCAACTTGGGACTTGTAGACAGAAATCTGCCTGAATCTCACAGGTCTATGACTGGCTTACTGAGACTCATTGACTTATAACTGCACACAGCTGCCCATGTTGTCTATTGTGACAGCAGACATACCCTGAAGGAGGCCCTTCATTTTTACCTTTTATTTGTTATTTTCAAAGTTGCCACTGTTTTTTGCTCTTATTTTTAACTTTTCTTTCTTCTTTATCTACTCTTTTAAAATTTTTCTTTTTCTTTCCTCTCTCTTTCTCTCTCTCTCTCTCCCTCACACCCCTGCTGTCCCACATTATTCTTCATCTCCCTTTTTGTTCCTGTTCTGGCCCTAATTCATATTTTTTTCTTTATTTTGCTTTTCTTTTCTTTCCTTCTCTCACCTGTGTCCTCTGGCCTCACTACTAACCTTCCCCTATAACTCTACCTAACTTCTTCCCTCCACAACTCCTTCTAACTCCCCATACCAAAGGGTATTTTTGCTATATTGAAGAGTTTATTCACTATAAACATATGTTGGGTTGGTCCTAGATCTTGATTTAATTCATACAGTTAAAGGTGATAGATTAAAAACTATCACAAATACTCATTTTCTAAGAGGTTCTTGATGCTATTGTGTTGCTGATTGTATCACTTAGGCTAAGGTGAAAACTTTAAAACCTCAAACCTAAAGACCAGCTATATCTGGAAGACACCTCTGAGAAGCAATCATTCAATAAGGGTCTTTTGGACTATGCATAATAAACAGAGGAACTCAAAAATCTCTGGGCTTTTAAGAAGTCTCCAGGTCTGGTTCTCCACCTCTGTCCAAGTAGCAGAAGTCATTTCTGTCTATCTGCATTATGGGAAGTTTCAGCCACGTTCTTTGATGGTGACAATGAACCCAACCTGAAACTTGAGTGTCCTCTGTACCTGGGAGTGAGGGCTCCTGGGAAATCTCTCAGCTGTGCTGTTAGTGGGAAGGACCATACCCTGGACCAAAAGCTTTTCTAATTCCCAGCCCTTTTCTTGGAATCATGGCTGGGCAGTGGGACTGAGAAGATTGTGGATGCCTCCAAGCAGGGAGGAGAGGCCTGGGTGCTCCAGCTCTGGGTGGATGAGAAGCTGTGGGAGCCCCACCTTCTTGGCTGTGCTGCCTGACTCAGGTGTCCACCCTCTCCTGGCACAGCTAACTTTCTTCTGCAGTGTTCAAACCACCTTTGGCATTTGCTTCCTGCCCTTCTCCATGTTGGCATTTCATTCCTTTTGATTTTACTTTTTCTGGGTCACAGTCACTGTTCTCTTGGACACAAGCTAACTACCAAGGGGGCACTGGCTCCCTAGTGAGAAATGGCTTCAGGGTCCCATAGATAGAAAGCATGTGGGGGCTTTCTCTTTTACTCTACCTACCACATTAGAGATGCTGAAGATGACTCTCAGCAAGGTCCCTGCCTAAGTGTTGCTCCTCCTGGTTCTCCTGAGGCCAACGGAGAGGGGACTTCTTAGATGGCTCCTGATCCCATGCTGTCCCTATCAGGAGAGAAATACTGGGAATTGTCTCTACTCCCCCTGCTCATGGGACTTACTCTAGGCTCCTTTTTCATCACAATAGTTCTCAGTCCTGTCATAAACTCAGCACTCAGAATGTGCTGAAGTGTCTCACATGGAGATAGAGGATGGAACTTTCCCTCCTCACACCAAGCAAATCTTCATTCATCACCTATGTGGATTCCTTCTGCTACTTTACTCATCTTTCTAAATGCCAATAGGTGTGGGTTTGACCTGGTTGTTGCTCACCCCAGATTCAATGGAATGACTTCTTATGGTTCCTTATCTGCTGAAGGAGCTGTGTATTTGTGGTTTGCACAAATGTCCTAGAATGCATGGTGTCTCTAGTGTGAGTGACACAATGTGTAAATAATTTAATTAAAATAAGGATGCCCCATGGATTTAGCTCAGTAGTTTCGCTACCTACTGCTCAAGCACAAGGACCCGAGTTCGATCCCTGGTACCACAAAATAAAAAATTAAAATAATAAAATAAGAAATAGAGATGGTAGGAAATAGGGAGGTAGTTTTGAAGGGGAAAGGGAGCTCAGGAGTAGAGGGCAGAGAGGTCTAAGGGGGGAAGGGTGATTAAAAATGATCAAGTGCAATGTGTGCATGTTCCGATTCCCCAACATGAATGTAATCATTTGTATCATATGCACATAAGAATAAAACCTGTTTTATATGTTCTAGAAGAGCTTGTGAATCCTGCCTGCCTGTGGTTTGGCATTTTTAAGAGCCTGTCATCTAAAATTTTACAAAACGAATTTTCATGCTCCATGAGTCAAACTCTCTTTGACAGTTTTATTTTCACTGGCAGAAACTTTTGAATGAGTGAGGAAGGACTCCTCTCTTATAAGAGTAATAATGCACACTTTTTTACAGTTTATTAGGTAGTGGATAATTACATTAATATTTTACATGTATTAATTAATGTAATTTCTGTGGTAACACCTCCAACAAAATGTTATATTATTTCCTTTCATCACGTATGAGAAAAGTGTCCAAAAGTTTAAGTACAGATAATTTGCACAATGGTACATAGCTCTTCCCAGTGAGGTCTGAATCTGATCTTAAATTGTGAGTGTGCAGAGGTCCTACTTTTAAGCTTGCTATGCATGCAAAAATGTAGGAGTTCCCTGATATTTTTCAATAACCAATTGCATTATTCAATTTCCACAAAATCTAGAAAGCCTTAATGATCTTCATTAAGTCAGTGGTAGAAATAAGAGAGAAAAAAGAATGTACTAAAAGGCTTTGAAGAAATGATTTCTGCTGGATCTGGTAATTGATTCCATTCCTTTAGATATGTAGTAAGAGATTTGGGGCTTGAATTACTAATAAGACAAAGTCATAAAAAGAAAGAAAAAATGAAAGGAAGAGTAAAGCAAGGCAGGAGCAAAGAAACAATGCCACAGCCTGCGCAGCCTTGCTGGGCTCAGTTTGAACTGCACTGATGATGAGGTGCCCTCATACTTCAGAAGTGCAGCAGATGCAGCTGCACTGTTCAGTGAGTTTTCTCTCAGAGATAGCTTTGAGGTCATAGCTAAGGTTAGGAATGAAAGGATTGTAGAATTCCCATTTGCACATAGAATGTGAAATGCTACAATGAATCTTCCACTCCCCTGTTTTTAAATATCCTGTTGATTTGGAAAATCATACATTTTTTTTGCCTTTCCCAGGTCTGAGTTAACGTTAATCAAAAACCCCAATTCAAAAGACAAGAGAAAGGGAACCATGTGGAACACATGAAATATGTTACTATCAGCAAAAGATAGAGAAAGGAATAAGCATGACAAGCACATAGGGAGCTAGGCTACACATTCAGAGATGGCTAACACCATCCCTGTGCAGATGGGTAGAGCAGAGAATCCAGAAATGAAGGAGCTTACATTTAATCCCAGAGTCTTATTGGCTGGCATACTATCAAGCATATATGAGCATGACTAATAAATTTCTGATCAAATGTAGGCATTCCTGTTAGATTTAGCTAGAGGTCTTTAAAACAGCTTGAATAACACATATAGTTGAGATAGGAAACAACATGCAAGAATATGCCAGAGTTGTCACTAGATAGATGGATACTATAAAAATTGTCCAGTAAAATATAGGAAGTACACATATACATACACACATACACACATACACAACACACTCACTCACTCAGAAAATCAAATATACAGACTTGTTTTCAGAAAGTGAACCAAACAAATTCCATAACATGAAAAGGGAAAGGACAACTGTAAATATTTATTATCACTGTTATTTTAACTTCCTGGAGTCCTCTCTCTTCTGTAGGACTCTAACAACAGCACTTTTCACCTCTTGGTTTCTGAGGCTATAAATAAGAGGGTTTGGAATGGGGATCACAATTGTGTAAAACACAGAAGCCACTTGATCCCTTCCCAAGGAATAGGACATATCAGGTTATAAATGAGTAAAGTTTATAGTGCCATAAAAAATGGTGACACCCAGGAGATGGGAGGCACAGGTGGAGAAAGCTATTTTCTTTAGAGCAGTGGAATTAATTTTGAGGATAATGGAGAGGATGGACACATAGGATCCAGATATGGTGAAGAGGGACACCACTAGGGTGGAGGCAACAAAAATGAATATAATGATTTCAAGGTCATATATATCACTGCAAGACAGGGCTAAAACTGGGGATGTATCACAGAAAAAGTGATGGATGGATGACATTAGAGTTGCAGAAATGCAGTCTGCTCATGTAAACTGCATTTACAGAGGAGTCTATAAACCCAAACATATAGGACCAGTTACTAGAGCATGGCACAGTTCTGTGGACATAATGACTGGATAGTGCAGAGGGCTGCAGATAGCTACACAGCTATCATAGGCCATGGACAAGAGAAAAAAATACTCAGTACTATCACAGAGTACAAAAAAGAACATCTAGGTGAAGAATCCCAGGAAGGAGATGCTCTTGGTGGAAGTCAGTAAGCTCTGTAAGGTTTTAGGGGTGATGACACTTGAGTACCTGAGGTCTAGAAATGACAGGTGAGTGAGAAAAAGTACATGGGGGTGTGAGGCTGGGGATCCTGGCAAATGATCAGTATCATTCCTGAGTTCCCCAGCACCATGACCAAGTAAATCAAGAGAAAGAGCAGTGAGAGGACCAGTTGTGTCTCTGCAGAGTCCGTCAGCCCCATGAGGATGAAGTCAGGCACACTGGTGGAGTTCCTTCTACCCATGTAGATTTACTGTACTTATCTGTTGAATAATCATATCTGATACTTAGCTTGAGTTACCAGAAAAATATTTCAGTGGGTGAATAACAGAATTTTTAATAGTATAGTTTAGTATTTCTAGAAATTATAAGGATTCTACTAAGCAGAAGTGAAAGCATATAATTGCCATATATGGATATGGATATAAATTTACATTTGCTGCTAATATTTTAAAATGTTACAGCCTAGGTAATAAGAATGAACCTGTTAAAATTGTGAATGTGTTCATTAGTTAAAACATTCAATCCACATGAAGATAATGTGCTCCAATCACTAGTACAATCTGTATAATCTATATCAGAGCAAAGGCACAAAGTAACATCTGAAATGTGAGCAATTCCATGTTCACAGTGTGATTCCACTGAGATATTTTGACTGTAAAGATTAGATCTATGCATTATTATTGTTTAAAATAGCAAAACTGAAATTAATTTTTGAACATCAGGTTTTTTTAAAGGTGGGCTGCTTCTCCAGCATCCTCCTGCTGAGAGGGGCCCTCTCCACCCCTGCTGCTCCTCCTCTCAGAGGAGTCAGGCAGAAGTCCTGCTGTCCAGAAAGACACCATGTCCCTCTGAGCAGAGTACACAGAGCTGCCCAGAGGTCAGTGTCTCCTGTAATCTGAACATGGGAGGGAGGGAGTCCAGAGGGATCTGGTGTCACAGCCCCTGTGCCCCTGAGCACAGGAAGGTCCAGATCAGAGACGCTAAGAGGCCCCACCTCTCTCCTTCACAGTAGCTGTGAATAAACCCTTCTCTTTCCACCAAAAGAAATTTTCTGCCATTTTTTCTGGGACAAAGGGCAGTACAGACCTGCAACTCTGTTAACAAGTATCTTCTCCCCAATTGATTGGTCAAAATATAATTTGATTTGAAAATACATTTTCAAATTTTGTACATGTGCTGAAGACTTTGATTCTACACACTCTATATTTAGTTTCACAGATCTTAACATTACTCAAGGTAAGGCCTAAGTGATACACGTATGCCAATTTTCCTGGCAAAATTTCCATTTCATTTTGTGTAATCTACTCAATTCTAATTTGAAGAATGATACTTACCGTGAGACAAAGTGGCAGAAAACAAATATTTTTCCTGTGTTATTTCTGTAGAATCTTGTCAGGCTCAAGTTGTTCTCAGAAATAAAATACTAAAAACAAATAAGCAGCTGAAAATTTGCAATAGATTTGTTTCTTGATGTAATTTACTTTTATGCCTTTGTGCATTCATTTTTCTATTCTGAAGTAAACTATATTCAGTTCAGCTCTTGATGAAATACAAACTCTAGAGGAGGTTTTATCTGGAAAGCATCTGAGGGTGGAAGTGTATATGTGAACATGGCAGTGTGCTTCTTCCCTCCCCACTAATCACTCCAGGTGCTCACATAATGGGCTCTCAGAGTAATGTGACATTGGTCATCCTTAGGGCATAATTTCCTGGGAAGGTTTCTTGGCCTGATTACAAGGGCAAAAGTTCAAGGCCTAAATTCACAAAAGATTTTTTTCCCTTGGAAGACCCATAAACAATTCATCTTTTTTGGTAATCCTTGAAACTGTTGATGAAATTCATTTTCCTTTTCAAAGTGACAAATAATGTATAGATTTGCAGAGAATAGCTTTTTCATTGAAGCAGTCAGGAATTTTTGACTAAGTTGCTGAAGAAGATATTTCTAGAGATGTATTTATGACTAGCAATATAAAGAATGGAATATAAAAATTTCACCAGGAAATATTTTATACTTAAAAGTATGACTTGATCATAGAAGTAAGTCATCATTATCTAAAAAAATAGAAAACAACAAAATTCAAGGAAAAAGCATGAGACAATTCAATACTCCTTAATATTTTGCTTACAGAATAATTTCTCCAAAGCATTTGCCTTTGTGCCTGTAAAGCTTATTTTGATGCATAATTCTAGATTTGTCTAATTATCATAATTCTGTCTTCCTAATTAAATAGTTGAAATATCAGAATATCCCATGACTATGGTAGGCTGACATCTTATTAACCAACACATTCTTGTGTTACATATTCTACAGTGTCCTGTCACTCAATGAGTAAACTGAGTGTTCCCAGCTGGTAAATGGGCATCTTAAGGCATCACCAAAATGGTTCGAATCTCCATCCCAGTTTGTGTCACCGGCTGCATCCATATAGTTCAGGCTGTGCAATGTGGGTTACTGTCTCAGTGTGTTTAGTATTTTTTTTATTTTGTAAAAGGAAGTGAAGAGAAAGACACCATTAGCCCTGAAATCTAACATAATTTTTGCAATGAATTCAGTAGAGAAACATGTTTTTATGTAATATATTCAAATGACTAAAAGAATAAGAAGAAACAAAGTCGTAATAGTGAAGCTTAAATATTTCATTCAGCATTATTTTAAAAGAGTAAGCAGAGTGAATAAAATAACACAGTTTGAATCTGAGAAAAATTATTGTGAATTTTGCATTAATTCTTGAACAAATATGTATTAGAATCTCCTAGGAAAATGTGCTCATGCCTGGAAGTACGTGGCGGTGGATAAAGGAGTATTTCTAACAAGTATTATATTGCCAATGGACTTGTTTAGACAAAGCTCTATTCATTGATTTTTTTTTTTTTTTGGTACCAGGGATTGAACTTGGGTCCTTAGCTTGTGAGGCAGGTGATGGAACCACTGAGCTAAATCCCCAGACCTATTGATATTTTATATTCTACTGAGACAGGTTGGTTTGGAAATTTAGACGCCAGTATCACACTATGTGCCTACCACATAATGTTTGGGTTTAATCCAAATGAAAGACTAAGGGTGAATTTCTATGCCAATATCACCTCAGTAGGCATCCAATTGAAAGATGCCATGAAATAGGTTTTCTTATGCAAGATTTTCTATCACTGAAACACATTTGGGCCACATGCCAAGCTTTTTATGATGGCAGAGAAATGCTTGTTTCATTTAGCAAACAAATAATAATAGCAAATAATAGCAAACAAAGTGAAGCCAGGGATGTATAATCCCTTTCAGTTTAAACCGTGATATATTTTAACTACTTAGTCATCACATTTCTTTTTAGTTTTTATATTTTTAGTAGGAAATATGGACATAGATCTTTTATAAATGAGAAAGTCATCATATTTTAAATTATCCCCTTTTTGTTTTACTTTTTTCTCTTTCCTACACTCTCTCCTGGATTATTCTTACTATATATATTTTTTCCTCATTCATCTTTGATTCATTAAATAATTGAATATTCTTTGTTTTATTTTAATTTTAAAAGACATAACAGTTACATAGCTTTATGAAGTAAAGTTTGAAATTTTTGATATGAGTAACAATTGATTCAGATTAATTAGCTTGTGGAACAACTTATACATTTGTCATTTATTCATGGTGAATACATTGTCTTCAGCTGTTGATATGTGCTATTTTAAAAAGTTATATTACTTTAATTTCTCTATTTCATTATTGTTTCCCCAACTTTATTCACTTTTCTCTCTCACATTTAGTAGTAGCTGCTTATTTTACTTTTTCTCTGTTCAATCACACTGAAATGTAATATTTGCATTTGTCCTGTGAGTGCCACTTTTTTTGCTCAAATATATTGCTTTGGATTATTGCTATTCTTGTATAACTTATAGGTAGTTTTTAAGTAACAATATTCTAAGATCATGTTTTATTTTAAAAATATTGGTTAATAGCTGGTGTCTTATTCATTAAATAATAATTTTATAGTCTATTACACTGTGACCAGAAAATAGGGCTTCTTTTAATTAAAATTAGTAAACTTATAGAAATGTATTGAACACTTATAATCAAGTATAATAACTAATAGAATCTGAAGATGATTCAGAAGTAGATGTGGATGTCCGAGTGTAACAACTGAAGGATTGATAGATTATAAATACCCATCAAGGAAAAAGAAAACTAAAAAAACCAAGTGATATGATAATATATTGTCATAAAATGCACGCTAAGTGAGGAAATAGCTTGGGAAAGAACACAATCAATGGAGGTTCAGTAGTTGGAGGAGGAGGCAGCAATGAGAAATCATGTGGTCAAGACTTCAATAAAAATATGTCTATGAAGAAAAGAATTGAAGGAGGAGGCCTACAGGTACCTGGGAGGAGTCTGTTCCAGATGGGGGCCCACTAGGGGAAAACCATGTGCAGATTTGAGTGTGTAGAGTTTGATTACAATCAAGGAAGTCTACAGAGTCCAAGTAGTGTTCTTTGGTGGTATTGGAGAGGGGGATGACTGTGTTGTCAACAAAACAAGGAGTCTTTTGGTCAAATTAAGATGGAATTTCTGAACTGGCAAAATATAGTTCTGCTTGCAGTTCTACTGGCACACGATGACACCAGATAATGCTGGCTGGCACCTGTGACCCAGGGGCTGCTGGTCAGGGCTTCTGTTGGCTACCACCATCCATTGCAGGCTTGTGCTGACCATGGTCATCCACTTGGATGCTGGTCTTAGCTGCTGCTTTCCTCCTTGTGATGCTGGCTCCTGTTGGACAAGGTTCGGTGACCCTGTCAAGTGCTGGCCTCTGTGACTGCCAGTCACTGCCTTCCAGAGCTGGTTTGTGCCAAACACTGTCTGTGAACTCTGCTGGGTGCTGGTCTCCACTGCTGAGCTTTGTTGGCTGCTGCTCTCTGCAGCTTCCCAGCACTAACTAACCCTAGTGCTTTTTGCTCTTTTTTTGGAATCTAACCTCTACTCATCCTACTCATGAACATGAGTCTTGAGCAGATAGACAGGATGTCTTCAGGCCACATTACCCAAAAGATAAATCAGGAACTTGTTTATAGGACCACCAAAGTGAGTCTTTATTTTAGGGGGACCTGTGCTATATAACAGGGGTTCAGTCCACTGGAGGAGCCTCCTAGACTGACCTAAGAAGTGGTGGGCAGTGCTGCTTATACAGCATCTTCAGGCCTGTGAGTGGTGCCTGGCTCCACAGAGCCTCTGGATTCATGGCTGTGATCCAGTGAGGAGGTGCTGCTGAAACCAGTGAATCTTCTGGAAGGCAGTCTCTGGGACTGAGGATGTTAGCAGTGGGCCCAGGACTCTCCCTCTCTGATCTCAGCTTGGTCATGTGGCTCTGCCCACCTCCAAAACACAGCATCATCTTCTCAAGTGGATGGCACCACTCTGAGAGGTGAGTTTCAGCCATGTTGGTGTCTGTTGGTGGAGGATGTATTGTAAAGAAGGAACAGCACAATTATCTTTACTTTCTTCTTCCTTGTCTCCTTCTCAGGCTCTGCCCAAATACTAGAAGCCTTTTTGGGGCCTCTGGAGCTGATCTCCCCCTTCCATGGTGACCTCTATCCTCTGCCATGTTTGTCCTTGGGGAGCCTGGACACAGCTGCCCTCATTCCCTCTGATCTTGGGAGCCAGGCTGAGGGGAAAATACAGTGTCTGCATAATCTGTGTGCAGGTCCAGACCATGGTGCTAGTGCCTCAATTCCCAGGCCTGGGTCCTGGCAGTACACACACACACACACACACACACACACACACACACACACACACACACACACACACACCCCATTTC
>NW_004624856.1:1381759-1393170 GCF_000247695.1 Heterocephalus glaber | reverse complement strand
GATTTGTAATTCTCTTTTATATATAATCATCATTTTCTAAATTGTCTTGAACATTAAGATATATATATATATATCATTTCCCTATAACTTAATTCTACTTCAATATATTGCCTAACCCTAAAGTTGGAACCGCTGCCCTATTGTTTTAACTGTGTGTTAGTTTGTAAATTAAATTGAGTAAAAGAGATTTGTAAAACATAAAGGAACACTATTCAGAAATATGTAGTGTTTATAAGGTCAAAATATTATAGGATTTCAAGCCTTCTTGTGATAATGGCCAGCACTTATTTTATTGTCTGAAAAGTTTTATGTCCATTTTCTGATGGGAGAGACATGGAATCATTATATATCATGCATGTGGGCATACAGGACCTTATTATTTCAGTGAATTAGTGTTTGTCAAATTCTAGAGAAGCACCAGATGTAGAATTGAAATGCACTAATCTTGACTTGAAAGGAATTCCTCCAAATTTTGCTGCTGAAAAATCACTATAAACAGAATGAAAAATTTAAAATGAATAAATCTTTCATCATAAAATTATTTTAAAATTGAGGATTGATATAGTTTATAAAATTACATAAATTTTCACTTATTGCATAAAAGTTTTCCATAATAGGGCAGATTTTTTACACCTTAGATTTAACTCTTAATTGATGACTACAAATAAAAATATAAATTTGTAAGTACCTGTCTCAAAATATCCAAGATCATGCTTGTTAAGTAAAGAGCAGCTGGAAAGGGGAAAAAAGATTTAATTTATTTAGAATGAGACCAAGGTATTTTTTAGAAAAAAGACAAGGGGAAAAGGGTTCATGCCTAGCATCTCTGTTATTTTACTTATCTAGAACCCACTCTCTTCTGCAGGACTCTAACAGCAGCATTTTTCACCTCTTTGTTTCTGAGACTGTAAATGAGAGGATTCAGCATGGGGATCACAATGGTGTAAAACACAGAAGCCACCTGATCCCTTCCCAAGGTGTAGGACGTCTTTGGTTTTAGGTAAGTAAAGATTGTACTGCTGTAGAAGATGGTGACTCCCAGGAGATGGGAGACACAAGTGGAGAAGGCTTTTTTCTTTCCAGCAGTGGAATGAATTTTCAGGACAGTGGAGAGGATGGACACATAGGATCCAGATATGATGGTGAGGGACAGAACTAAATTGGATCCAGCACAAATGAATATAATGATTTCAACCTCAGAAGTGTCATTGCAGGACAGGGCTAACACTGGGGATGTGTCACAGAAAAAGTGCTGGATGACACTGGAGTTGCAGAAGTGCAGTTGGCTCATGAAAACCACAATCACAGTGGAATCTAAAAAGCCAATAACATAGGATCCAATGAGCAGGACATGGCACAGTCTGGTGGACATAATGACTGGGTATTGCAGGGGGCTGCAGATAGCTACATAGCGATCATAGGCCATGGAGGAGAGAAGAAAACATTCCGTAGCAACAAAAACTATAAAAAGGAACATCTGGGTGAAGCAGCACAGGAAGGAGATGCTCTTGGTGGAAGTCAGTAAGGTCTGTAAGGTTTTAGGGGTGATGACACTTGAGTAGCTGAGGTCAAGAAATGACAGGTGAGTGAGAAAAAAGTACATGGGGGTGTGAAGCTGAGGATCCAGGTGAATGATTAGTATCATCCCTGCATTCCCCAGCACTGTGATCAGGTAAATCAGGAGAAAGAGCATGGAGAGGACCAGTTGTGTCTCTGCAGTGTCTGTCAGCCCCATGAGGATGAAGCCAGGCACACTGGTCGAGTTCCATCTAGCCATGGTGTCCTCTGCACTTATCTGTTGAATAATAAAGTTTAATAATTACCCTGTCTCCAAAAACATTTTTATTTAAGTGAATTGCTCAGTGTTTTTCATAGCCTTCACAGAAATTAATGAAAACCATTGTGAAGAAGAGTGAAATAATACAATCACCGTGTATAGATATGGGTACAAAATGACATGTGTTTCTGATACATTGAAGGGTTAAATCACGTTTTTAGCATGAAATTGATGCTATTCTAAACTCTTTCCATTATTAACACAGTCAATCCTCAGGAAATATTATATCATAAAGACTCTTATCCATATCCTTAACTTTAGAAAAAGGGCACAGAGATTACTTATGTAAAAAAGAGCAGTTACATATTCCCATTGATGCTACTGAGATATTTTGCCTTCAGAGAAGAGCCTTACAATACTGTGTTCCTGATTGGTACTTGTTTTACCAATTATGAATGAGAATATATAATTAACCATGTCAAAAAACATTTTTGTTATATTATTCACTGTCCTTTTTTTCAAAATGACTCATTATACTAATTAAAGTAGTTTCTGTCTGGGTAATTAGGTGAGTCACGTGAATATTAAATTCCTGAAGATATAGTAACAGACAAAAAATTAATATTTAATCTTTTTTATTTTTAAAAATAGGCTTCTTCTCCTGCTTCCCTTGGCTGAGAGCAGGAGTCCTCTTCCTGTCCCCACTCAAATGACTGCACAGAGAATTATTGCTCAGTCTCAGAAATACCATCACTGCCTGAGAAGAACATTCAGATACCACCCCAGGAAGTCATGGTCTGCTTTAACTTGGAAAAGGGAGGCAGGGAGCTTTGATTCACCTGGACATGAAAGCCCTCGCAGTAATTAACACAGAGAGACAGAGATTTGTGGGAATCAGAAGCTCCGGTCTCTGCTGTGAAGTAAATTAACCCTTTTCTTTTCACTGAAATGACATTTCCCCGCTATTTTTAAGGCAGCCAGAGGCAGTGTGGACCTTCAGCACTGGTAACAATATATTTTTTAACTTGTCCATTCAAAGTCAATTTTCTTAACAATATGTTTTTTTTTGGTTTGGAATAAATTTATTTCATCTGTCTATATACAAGGTGTTTAATGGTTATAGCACTTATGTAACAAAGTGCAGGGAAAGAAATGGACAAATCAGCAATAAGATTTTTTAAAAATCTGTACATTATCCACAAGGCCCAAACAACAGAAGCAAATGCTAGAATGTCCCTGAAGTAGTGCCATTCAAAAGAAACCCTTAATAAGTCAGTTAAAATCCATCTTACAACAGCAGCAGTTCATTTTAACAATAGTATGGCACAGAATACATATGAAAAAAATTCATCACAAGACAACCAAGTCCACAATAATGCAATTTTGTATAAAATCTTAACCTGCAAATAAAAATTGGTCCTATGAAGAAGAAACTGGACACACTCCAGATGGTAATGGTGGGATACCTAATGTCCAGAATGATAGCCTTTGTAATTTTACTAAAGAGTTGAGCTGGTGTGCAAAGAGAAAGACAGGAACAAAAATGTGATCTGTTGAAATGATGGTTTGCCCCTGGGGATTCAATCAGTATGGTTACTACAAGGTCATGGGAGGAAGTGCCTTTTGCTCTTGTTTTCTAGTTGCACTCTTCATATGTCCTACAGATGCTATGAAAGAATGTATAGTCCAACCATAATACTGAAAGCAAACTACTGCAGCTCTCAATAACTCATCAGCAAAAGGGGCATTAATTGGTTAAATAAACCAGGTACTACATTAAATAAAAAAGAGGATGGAAGCAAACCAAATACATTATATGCAAAGGAAGGGTTGAGAAAAGAGGAGCAAAGGAAAGATGCATGCACTTTTCCCTCCCAACCATGTGCTACGAAAAGAAGATTAAATGAGCCAAGTAAATGCTCAAAGTGCTGAAAAAAAATTGATCCAATTAGAAATTGTACAACTGGAACCTTGCTTAAGATTAACTTATTTTAGTAATCAATATCCCATTAATTGCTAAGACAAAGTGATGCCCAACTTGACATGACCCCTCCTCCTAATTTCAAGGTGTCATGCAAATCATTACTGTGCTGCAATTATGATGCCAGGTAAAGGTTGGTTGCATACAGTGGTTAACATACAAATGATCCATTGAGCAAACAGGAATCATGACATTAGAAAATAGGTAAAGAAAACTAGCTACCATCTATAGTCTGGTAGCACTGTGACCAGAATTGGGGTGGTGATGAAGACTGTTGCTAGGTAGATGGGGAGAGGCTGCCTACACATTAGACCTCCTCAGGTATAAAGCGAGTTCATATGCTTTCTTGTTAAGTGTGCCTCCGCGGACACCTTCCTTTCCCATGACTATAACCAATGCTAGAGTACACAAGGAAACAAAACAAAAGTGAACAGAATTATTTGAGGGGGGGCAGAAAGAAAGACACCTTACCCCACAAACAGAAGGATACAAAGTAGACACAGGTTCATATCCCATCACCCTGCATTGCTAATAAAGTTTCCAGAATTAAGATTTAAGCTTACACCTAGGAAAGTTTAAGAGCAGTTTTCCCCTAATACTTAGCAGTCTGGGTAGCAGCTAGAACCCAGAGTCTCTCAAGTATTTTGCCATTGAGTATGCCTTTTTATTTAACCTGCCTCCATGGACCCCTTCTTTTCCCAGTACAAATACCAAGACTCTACAAGCTGGGCCCAATGCAACAATGTATGTTGGCTCCCCACCTTGACTGTCGGGATGTCTTTGTCCATATGGTGCAGTCACCATCAACATATAGACTATTTCTGATCACTGAACACTTCTTGCACCAAGTCAAACAGTTGGTAAAGAAACATTCCAGGTCTTTTCCTACAATCATGTCTATTTCTACTGGCATAATGTTCTGGAAGATGCCCCCAGCCTGGGCTGCCCTGATGTATTTGGCATCACAGTAGCCAACAATGGCAGCCCCCTGCAGCAGCCACCACACATTAGGGTACCCACTTAGCTCTGCCAACTGTCCACCTTTGAGCCCTTCACACTGTTTCAGGGGCAGCATGGGGCAACATTATATTTTCATAATATGTACATTGCTTGTATACTTTGATTTCACAAATGATATATATGTTTTTCTGCAAATCTTAGCATTATTATGCTGAGGTATAAATGATATATACCTACAGTTTTTATAAAATTCCCTTTATTTTATCTAGTAAAATCCCCTCCAGTTCTCAGAATGATACTTACTGTGCACAAAAGTTGCATAAAAACTGTCTTCCAATGTTGTCTGTTTAAAATTTGTCAAATGGAAAATATTTTCAGAAATAATACAGGAAACTTTATAGTGAGCTGGAAATTATTGCAATTTGTTTGTTTTTCTAGGGGTACTTTATGCTTTTCTGCATTCATATTTTTATTCTGAGGTAAATTGTATCACCCTAGAAATTTTGTCTTGATCAGATGGAAAGGTCACCCCAATGTTTCCTCTGGAAAGACTCTGAGGGAGGACCTGTGAATGGAAACAGACCAGTGTGTGCCACTGCTCCCAGTCAGCCTCATATACTGTGCATTCAGAACACTGCAGCCTTTGGTTATCCTTGGGGAGCAATTTCCAGGGAAGATTTCTTGGCCCTATTGCAAGGACAAAAGTTCAAGAATTTAATGAGCACAAGATTTTGCCTTTTTCCTTAGAAGTCCCACGTGCAGAACATATACACTTCATCTTCTCATGTGATGCTCCAAGTTTGTGCTGAACATCATTTAATTTCTTTTTAAATTGACACATAGTTATATAAATTTGTCAGAAATAATGTTTACATTTTAGTGATCAATCATGATTCTTTTTGTTTTTAGTTCTTTTATTGGTACATTTTAGGTATACAATTCATTTACATTTATCACTGGGGGTTTGTACCTGTACATGATGTATCTTGGTTCTTATTTTTTTCCCCATTACCTGTGTGCCCTCACCCCTCCACCCTTGCCTATTTACATAGATTTCATTTCCATTTTTTGTCTTTGATTTTTTGACTAGGAAGTTAGAGATAAATTACTTGACTCCTACTTTCTTTACAATTGAAGGATGGAACAATCAAATTTTTGGCCTGGAAATGTTTTATACTTAAATGAATGACTTGGCCATAGATATAATGCTTATTCATTAGGAAAAAGTAGAAATCATTGAAATGCAAGGAAAAATAAAGCAATTCAAGAGTTCTTATACTTTGTGTAATAGCAATTTCCTCCACTCTTCTCTTTTGTAAAAAAAACCCTAATTTGGATGTGTACCTTTCAGTCTGCATAATTATTATACTACAGTACATTTAATATTTTATCCTAATTTTTGACTCAATATATTCTGCCAGAACCAGTCATGTTAGCCTATTACTAAGGAGCCCCCTCATGTCTCATGCATTGGACAGGTCTCTAGTCCTCACTAACAGAACTGAAAGGATAAATAGGCATCCTCCTGCCCCACAGGAATGGGCAGAACCTACATTCTGTTTTGTCTGGATGACTTCATCTACAGGCTACATTCATGAAATATATTTTATCATTTTAATGTACCTGATTTTTTATTTTATAAAAGAAAAATAATCACAAAGACATAACCAGCCTGGATACAACCATAAAATTGGTAATGATTAGTGGGAAAATACCTGCTTTGTTATATAAAGTCACGTAAGATGTTGTCTTGAGATGAATAACAAGAAATTAAAGCATAATAGTAGGGCTGAAATATTTTATTAAGGATTAATGGAGAGTTAATTTTAGGGTCTTGTTGCAGAACTTCTCTGTGAGGTTGAATTCTTACCACTGCTTTATGAAGACAGAATAATCATCAGTAATGTCAATATCCAGAGAACAAATATTCACCAACATACAATTTGTAATTTGTTTGAGAAACTCTCCAACATTTTTCTAATTTAGGATCAGAAAGGAGGAGGGAGGAGGTAGGTGGGATGGGGTGGGGGGAAAGGCCTTAATGAGAACATTTACACATAAGAAGAAGAGAGGGAGGGAGGGGATACTCAAGGTGTGGGAGGAGGAAGAATAAAGAAAAGAAAAGGGGAATATAAATTAAAAAGGAGAGAAGTAGGGGAGAGTGGATCTAGTTACAGAATTAGCAGACACACATGTGCTAGAATGTTAGAAAGCCTGTGAAACAGCCCTGGTGGGAGAGAACCTAACAAAACAAGGTAAGACCCTCTAGGAGCACACACAATAGCATAATGCTTACATAATCACACACACAGTGATTCTGCCTCCTTGTGAGGGCATCTGGACTGGAGACCAGTATTTCCTGTAGAATTCCACTGGGGACAAGGCCTAGTAGAAGGAACAACATGGAAATCCCATTGCCTTTCCCTGTGTCTCCTTCTCAGCCTCTGCCCAGGTGGAAGAGGCCATTTCCTGCAGTCTGCAGGTGAGCTCTACCCTCCATGGTGAGCTACATGCTCTGCAAGGTTTGCCCTTGGGGATCCTGTACTACAGCTGCCCTCAACCAGTCTGCTCTGGGAGCCAGGGTAAGGAGAAAATGTGGGTTCTGCATAATCTGTGGGGAGGTCCTGACCATGGCCCCAGTTCCTCAATTCTCAGGCCTGGGTCCCAGATGCTTGGATATCCAATGTTTATGTGCTTCCCTGGTTACTCCGACAGCCTCCAAGCATAGCAGAGGGGCTCTGGATTCAGGGTCTTCACTGAGAGGAGCTGCAAACGCCTTGCCTTCCACACCTATCTCCAGCCCTGCTCCCAGCCTCAGACTCCCATTTCCCACAAATCCTACTGTGCTTGTGCTCTGGCCTACAGCAGTAATCAGAGCACCTTGTTTTCTATATCCTGGCCTTTTGTGTTCTGCTGTTTCCCTTCACTGAGCTGGATGTGCTCACCACCAGCTGGACTCAAGCTCTCTGTCTCACTCCACAGAGAATTTCCAACCCTGGCATCTGCTCTCCAGCAAGCCAGGCACTAGGCAAATTTCCTCTGTCCCTTGATTTCACCCTTTTGTGTCATGGCTGTCTTCCTTTGGGATCCAACCTAACTCTTAAGAATGTCTCACTCTCTGTCTGGAAAGAAGTGGTTGTTGCAACCTGATGACAAGAAAACATGTGGGTTTCTGGTTTCCTACTCCATTTACCAAAATAGAGAAAGTTATTCCAGATACCTCTCAGCATGAGTGTTGTTGAGTTTTGTCAAATTCCTTCTCCTGCCTGCTCTACTTAGGCAGAAGGAGAGGGGGCTTCCAAGATGTTGCCAGATCCAAGGCTGTCTCACTGCATAGGGAAATACTGGGAACCATCACTACCTTCTTATGTGCTAGGCTCAATTTAGGTCTCCTTCTCCTCAGGCCCTATCTCTGGTAACAAATTTTTCACTTGTAATATGGGGAGGTTTTTCTCTTATCGGCATGAGCACAGACAAATTGTCCTCCACAATAAGCAACCATCTATTCTGTGCCTGTGAAGTACTTCAGTTACTTGTCTTTTTAAATACCACATATCCAAGTTTTACCTGATTGTTACCTCTCTCATGTATGACCCTATGGCTCCCCAATCTCCTCACAGATCTGGTGGATTGGACAAATATCTTTGAATACATGTCTTCTCTTGTATGAGAAAACAACAAGTAAATAATGTGAAGAATAAAGAAAAAAAGAAAGAAAAACAAGGCATAGTGTTGCATTTCTGTAATCACAGCGCAAGGGAAACCGAGGCAGGAGGATAACTGAGTTTTGATGCCATCTTGGACAGCATAGCAAAGACATTTTGTTAAATGCTTTCCCCATCAAAAAACCAGAGGATGAAAACACAGAATCAGGCATCACAGAGGTAGGTGACATAAAAGTAGGTGACATCAGTCTGTAATCTAAGCATTCAGGAATCTGGGGTAGAAGGGTCATCTCCAGTGGCTTCCATCAGGAGTCCATGACCTAAACTAAACTATGTAGTGAGAGCCTGTCAGAGAGAGAGAGAGAGAGAGAGAGAGAGAGAGAGAGAGAGAGAGAATAAGACAGAGGAGAGAGAGAGGGAGAATGAGAGAGGGAGAGAGGGAGGACAGAGAGAGAGAGGGATAGAGAAGGAGAGAGGAGAGAGAGGGAGAGAGGATAGAGAGGGGGAGAGGGAGAGAGAGGAGAGAGAGAGAGAGGAGAGAGAGAATATGAAATAACAAAAAAGATCTTTATTGTTCTCTGGTGATGGCTCAGGGTATCAGGGAGGGGTAAGAAAAGAGAGGGCAGGGCTGAAGATTTACTCAATGGCTCCAGACTTGCCTCCCAAGTGCAAGGTAATGAGTTCTATCCCTGTTACAGAAAAAAAGGAGAAGGCAGGAGGCCTAGGGTGATGAAAATGATCAATAGTTATACGCACCAATTAAAAATCCTCTGAAATGAATTGTCCAGGGTTTTTGCCTTGGCCTGTCCATTTTCTAGTCTATTGTCATGCAAAATTTTATGGAATAAATTTGCATACTCACCATAGTTTTTTTTGTCTTAACGTTTTTACAACTAGCCAGAAATCCTAAGACAATGAGGAAAATTTCTTCCTTTCCAACAGTAATAATGTACATATCTATGGAGATTATTAGCTACTGGATAACTTTATTCATGCCTTTACTTTCTGTAGTTATATCTCCATGAATTTTTGTACTATTTCTTTGTATCCAAAATGAGAAAACCTTATACAAAAATTTTAAATATATGGCTCAATGCCACATAGCTCTATACAATGATGTCCAAATTATGTTAAGTTGCCAGCAACAGAGCTCTGGTTCTTAAGTTTACTTTACATAAAGAAATGAAGGAATTGCCTGATATTTTCACTTTATTATTGAAGATTTTCATTAACTCAGTGACAGAAATAACACAGAGAATTAATGCATACAAAATACTTTGTAGAAATGATTTCCATTGGATTTGATGTCATTGCTGTCATTACAACATTAAACACTTTGAGTTAATAGCATACAGTTCCAAAAATGTAAGAAAAAGGAAGGAAGAAGGGAGTGAAGGAGGGCAAGACAGAGGGAAGAAAGGAAGGAAGATGTCATGGAACAGGGACAACAGGGAGATAGAGAGGAAGGAAGGATAGAGAAAACATGAAAGGATGAATAAAAGAAGGAATGAGCAAAGAAAGAATGTAGCAGCAGAACAACAGAGTGGATAGGATCAGTTAGAAAAGGGCTGAGTTGAGGTACCATTACTTTTTCATTTTCAGAAATTGATAGTGCACTGGTAAATGTAGTGTTATAGACAAAAAAAGATTTTCAAAGTCACAGAATGGATAAGACAGGTTCCATTTGCACATAAGTTGTAACAACCTACAATAAAACTTCTTTTAACCTTGTTTAAAAATCCAGCGAATCTACAATATCATAATTTTCAGTGAGCTTTTTGCAAGTTTGAATTCACATTCATTCACATAATCTAAATTCCAAAGACAAGTTTCTTCCAAGAATTCGTGGAACCCATTGAATTGCTCACTTTGTGCAAAGTGTGAAGGCAAGTTGTAAGCACTGCAAGCTCAGAGGAATCTCAGCTGCATATTAAACCATAGTTAAAGCCAACGATGAGAAGATGGGGAAACTAGTGAAGCTGTAATTGAGAGAGCTTATATTAGCTCTCCAAGTCTTCTGTGTTCATCACTATCAAACATGTACAAGAATAATTAATATAATCAACTTGTTCAAATACAGCATTCCCAGTAGTATTTGTCTAAAGGCATCCAGAGTCATTTTAAAAAGTATTTTTGTTGAGAGGGGAAACAACAGGCATGATTTTGTCAGAATTTACAATAGGAAGATGAAAGTTATAGAAAGTATTCAGTATCACGTTGGAAATACACATGCAAACACATGCACACAAGCACTCACATACAAAATCAGATACATGGAATCCCACAACAGGGTCAGCAGTGGAGTCACTACAGATTAAGAAATATTCATGAAGTTGAAGAAGAGACAACAGAACTTTTCTAAGCAGAATTAATGTTAAGAAAATGGAATGAATAAAAGCATAAAGTAATGATACAAAAAAATCAATGAAGCAAAGCATTGGTTCTTTGAAAGAATATACAAAATTGACCAACACTTAGAAAAAAAAGAAAGAAAAACCCAAATCCATGCAATCAGGAATGCAAAGGTAAATTACAACAGACTCAGGAGCAATCCAGAGGAGCATCAATGCCTATTTCGAAAGTACCTATATGCCAATAAGATGGAAAACAGAAGAAATGGACAAATTCCTAGATACATATAAATTACCAAAGGTGATAAGATGTGACCTAAAACTTCTAAACAACCCAATATTCAATGGAATTGAAAATGTAATAAAAAGTGTACCAAATAAGAAAAGCCCAGGTCCTGATTTCTTCAGTCCTGGGGCTGGGGATTAAGCTCACTGGTTCTACTGCCTGACTCACAAGCACAAGTTCCCAAGTTCAATCCCTGGTAACTACCAAAAAAATTCACTAAATTCACTACTGAATTCTACAAGAGATTTAAAGAACTATTGGCACTCCTGTATAAATGCTTCAATGAAATTGAAAGGGAAGCAATACTCCCAAATTCATTCCTGGAAGCAAGTATCATTTTTTTTTGTATTAAATTCTTTTATTGGTACATTGTAGGTATACAACACAATTA
>NW_004624856.1:1345411-1357899 GCF_000247695.1 Heterocephalus glaber | reverse complement strand
AGCATGGAGAGGACCAGCTGTGTCTCTGTAGAGTCTGTCAGCCCCATAAGGATGAAGTCAGCCAAAAGTATTTTATTTATGTGAATTGATCAGTATTTTTCATAGCCTTCCTAAAACTTAATGAAAACCATTGTGAAGAATGAAAAAATACAATCATATATAGATATGACTATAAAATGACTTTTGTTTCTCATACATTAAAAGGTTACATTCTGTTTTTACCATGAAACCCATGCTGTTCTAAACTATTTCCATTATTACCATATTTGATTTTCAGGAAAATATTATACCATAAGGACTCATCCACATACATTATTTCTGAAAAAGGGAATATTAATTTCCTATGTAAAAAAGATCAGTTACATATTGCCACTGATTCAACCTAGATATTTTAACATCTGATAACAGACTTACAATATGTGTTGTTGATCAGAATTTGTTTTACCAATTGTGATTGCAAATATATAATTGACCATGATAAAATCCATTTTTACTGCCTTATACATTGTCCTTTATGTTCCCAATGACTTACTATACTAGTTAAAGTGATTTGTATCTTGGGACTTAGGTGATTCATATTAATATTTAATTTCTGAAGATATAGTAACTCAGCCAAAAATCAATCTTTAAAACTTTTGGATTTTTAAAAATAGCCTTCTTCTCCAGCTTCCCTTGGCCAAGAGCAGGGATACTCTTCCTGTCCTCACTCACTTGACTGCACAGCAAATTAATGCTCATCTCAGAAATGTCATGACTACCTGAGAAGAACATTCAGATACCACCCCAGGAAGTCAAGTTTGCTTTAACTTGGAAAAGTGAGGCAGGGAGCTTGGAGTCAGCTGGACATAAAAGACCTGGCAGAAATTAACACAGGGAGATGGAGATTTGTGGGGAGCAGAGGCTCCTGTCTCTCTTGTGGAGTAAATAAACCCTTTTATTTCCAACAAAATAACTTTTCCTCATTTTGTTGAGGCAGCCAGAGGCAGTATGGGCCTTTAGCTCTGGTAACAATGTATTCTTAATTTGCCCATTCAAAATCAATTTTCTTCACAACATTACATTTTCATAATGTGTACATCACTTATATACTTTGATTTCACAAACTCTGTATTCCTTTTTCTGCAAATCTTAATATTACTTATGCTGACATACAAATGATATACAGCTACTTTTTTATAAAATCCCCTATATTTTATCTAGTATAATGTCATCTAATTCTCAGAATACTTACTATGCACAAAAGTTGTTTTAAAAACTGTCTTCCAATGTTGTCTGTTTAAAACTTGTCAAACATAAAATATATTCAGAAATAATACAGGAAACCTTATAATGAGCTGGAAATTATTGGAATTTGTTTGTTTTTCTAGGGGTACTTTATACTTTTCTGCATTCATATTTTTATTCTGAGTAAACTGTATCACTATAGAAATCATGTTCAAGTCTTGAGCAGATTGAAAGGTCACCCCAAAGTTTCCACTGGAAAGACTCTGAGGGAAGAAAAAGACCAGTGTGTGCCTCTCCTCCCAGTCAGCCTTATATACTGCACATTCAGAACACTGCAGCCTTTGGTCATCCTCAGGGAGGAATTTCCAGGGAAGATTTCTTAGTCCAATTCAAAGGAGAAAAGATCAAGGATTTAAATGAACACAAGATTTTGTCTTTTCCCTTAGAATTCCCACATTGAGAGCATAAACACTTCACCTCCTCATGTGATGCTCCACCTTTCTGCTGAACTTCATTTATTTATTTTTTAAATTAACACATAGTTATATAAACTTGCCAGGACTAATGTTTACATTTGAGTGATTAATCAGTATATTTTTCACTAGGAAGTTAGAGAAGAAATTACTCGAGTCAAATTTTTTTTTACAAGTGACACTATGAATAATAGAAAAATAAAATTTTTTGCCTGGAAATGTTTTATAAATAAATGAATTATTTGGCCACAGATATAATGCTATCCATTAGAGAAAAAGTAAAAAACATTAAAATGCAAAGAAAAAATAAAGCAGTTAAGGTATTCTTACACTTTCTTATGTAATAGTAATTTCCTACAGTCTTTTTTCTTTTGGGAGAAAAAACTAATTTGGATTTGTACTTTTAAGTCTGCACAATTATTATACTACAGTTCATTGAGTACTTTATCCTAATTTTTTAACTCAATATATTCTGCCAGGATTTGGTATGTTAGCTTATTACTAAGGAGCCACCTCATGTCTCATGGATTGGACAGGACTCCAGCCTTCACTGAGAGAACTGAGAGGATAAATGGACATCCTAAGGCCCCACAGGAAGGGGCAAGAACCTACATTCTGGTAAGTCCATTTGGCTGATTTCAGGTAAAGGCTATATTCACGTAATATATTTTATCATATATTTTACTTGTTTTTTTTTATTTTATAAAAGAAAAAATAAGCAGAAAGATGTAACCAGCCTGGATAATACCACAAAATTGGTAATGATTAGTGGGAAAATATCTGCTTTGTTATATATAGTCGTGTAAGATGTCTTGAGAAGAATAGCAAGAAAGATAAACATAATAATAAAGCTGAAATATTTTATTAGGGGTGAATTGAGAATTAGGGTTCCTTCCTGTTACAGAAGTTTTTTGTGAGGTTGAATTCTTACCACTTCATTCTGAAAACAGAATAATCATCAGTAATGTCAATATCTAGAGAACAAATCATTCACCAATGTAAAATTTATATTTTGTTTGAGAAACTCTCCAACATTTTTCCTAAATTAGGATGAAAAAGGAGGAGGGAGGAAGTAGGTGGAATAAGGTAAGGGCAAAAGGCCTTAATGAGAACATTTACATATAAGAAAAGAGGGAGGGAGGGGATAATCAATAGGTCTGGGAGGGGGAGAATTAAAGAAGAGAATGGAGGGGAATATAAATGAAAAAGGGGAGAAATAGGGGGAAGTGAATCCAGTTAAAGAATTAGCAGATACACATGTGCTAGCATGTTAGAAAGCCTGTGAAACAAGCCTGGCAGGAGAGAACCTAACAAAACAAGGTAAGACCCTCTAGGAGCACACACAATAGCATAATACTTACATAATGACACACATATTGATTCTGCCTCCTTGTGGGGGCATCTGTACCAGGGACCAGTATTTCCTCTATAATTCCACAGTGTGACAAAGCCTAATAGAAGGAGCAACATGGAAATCACTTTGTCTCTCCCTGTGTCTCCTTCTCAGGCTCTGTCCAGGTAAGAGAGTCCATTTCCTGTAGTATAGACTCAGCCCTCACTGGTGACCTCGGTCCTCTGACAGGTTTGCCTTGGTGATCCTGGACCATATCTACCCTCTACCCCTCTGTTCTTGGGAGCCAGAGTGAGGGGAAAAAGTAGTGTCTACTTAATCTGAGCACAGGTACTGACCATGGCCCCAATGCCTTAATTCACAGGCCTGTTTCCCAGATGCTTGGATGCCTAGTGTTTATGTGCTGCCCTGGTTACTCTAAAAGTCTCCAAGCAGAGCAGAGGTCTTGGAGATTCAGGGTCTTCACTGAGATAAGGATCTGCACACCCCCTGCCTTCCACATCCCTCTGCAGCCCTGCTTCCAGCCTCAGACTCCCACCTCACACAAATACTCCTGTGCCTGTTGTCTGACCTGTAGCAGTGTTCAGAGCACCTTGTTTTCTATATCCTGGCCTTTTGTGTTCTGCTGTTTCCCTTCACTGGACAGGATGTGCTCACCACCACCTGGGCTCATGCTCACTGTCTCATTCCAAGGAGAATTTCAGACCCTGGAATCTGCTTTCCAGTTATCCAGGCAAAAAGCTATCTTCTTTATTTGCTTGATTTCACTCTTTGTGTCTCAACTGCCCTTCTTTGTGCTCCAACCTAATAATTAAGAGTGTCTCACTGTTTGTCTGAAGTGAAGAGACTGTTGTATCCTGCAGAATAGATAATATGGGGGTGTCTGGTCTCCCACTCCCCCTCCCAAAATAGAGAAAGTTATTCCAGATAAGAATGTTGTTGAATTTCTTCTCTTGGTTTTTCTACTTAGGCAATGTGAAATTGGATATCCAAGATGGCACCAGGCCCAAGGCTGTCTCATTACACAAGGAAATTCTGAGAAGCATCATTACCTTCCTATATGTTAGGCTCAACTCAGTTCTCCTCCTCAGGCTGGAACTCTCATAGCAGACTTTGTGTTTGTAATATGGGGAGGATTCTCTCTTATCAGCAAGGGCAAATTGTCCTCCATACTGAGTAACCATTTATTCTGTGCCTGTTAAGTACTTCAGTTTCTCTGCTTTTTAAATATCATATGTCTTATTTTTATCTCATTGCTAGATCTCTCATGTATCAACCAAGTGACACTGTTGCTTCCCAATCTCCTCACTGAGCTGAGTATCTGTTGCCTTGGACAAATATCTTTGAAAGTATGACTTCTCTTACATGAGAAACACAACATATAAAGAATGAGAAGAGCAAAGGAAAAAAAAAGAAAAGCAAGGTATACTGATGCATTTCTGCAATCACAACACAAGGGAAACTGAGGCAGGGGGAAAAGTGGAATTTAAGGTCCCTCTGAACTACATAGCAAGACCTTTTTTAACATGCTCTCCCTGTGAAAAAATAAAAGAAGAAAACCTAAAGGTAGTTGCGACAGCCAACCAGATTCCATCTTGAGCCTCAACATCAGCTTATACCTGTGAATGGACAAAATCCTTGAGCTTGGAAAAAACACACAAAACCCCCATATGGTGTTTGTCAGTAAACTTGCAGCAGTTACAGGATGTTGTGTAGCTCACTTAGTGTGTGAAATTTCCAAGAGCCCCCCCAATAACCTGGCATGGTTGTGCCTCTGTAAGATTCTGCTTATTCTCCTCTGAGCCCTCCCAAATGACAGCATGATTTAAAAGGAGAAATCAAACTGCTTCCCATTGCCAAGGAAACTTTCTGAGCACTAACCTGCCTTAGCCACTGGTTTAATAAAAGAACTGAAACCTGGAACAGAGGGTGGCACATCTCCATTGTTCTAACTAACTCATCCATAACAGCTGGAGCCCCCAGCAAGATGGTCCCAATGGGTGGACTGGCCTTGGTATGGTTCCTCCTGTCTTCAGCAGCTAACTATAAGGGAGGTAACCCCTGAAACTCTCAGGGTTACATAATCTAATTTCTGACACCAAGGGACTTCAAAGATGCCTGAGACAAATTCCAAATTTTCTGCAGTATATCTGGTCTGGTGTACAGGTAAGGATCTTTCTTGCTCTGGTGGGAAAAATAGTCCTTGATGAAGGCATAACCTGGACCCCACCTATGGTCAGCACACTGACAGGTGGCTGTCTGTTGTGTGCTCAGGTCAGGTCTGCTCTGTCTGCAAGTCAGCCAATTTGGTAAATCCCAGGTGATGGGTGTGGAAAGGTTTTGGCCTCTAAATGATGGCTGTTTGAATGCATGAATAAATGGTAACACACAGTGTAAATAATAGAATCTTCCCTCTGTTCTCAATGACAAAGAGGGGGATTCCCACTCAGAGTTGCAGAGTCGAGTCTGAATAAGTTCATGCTGTGGTTTGTTGGCACATCTAAGAAAGTCCAAATGGGAGCTCACATGATGAGGTAAATGTACCCTAAACCCTGGACAGTCCTTAAAGTGACTTAGAGGGCTCGGACAGTCAACCGAGTGGTTCCTCACAAAGAATAACACATCCTTCCTTTGTGTGTCATGACATCATTCAAGGGTGCACCACATGAACACTAAGACTTCTTTCTCTATGTCTAGGGATCTTCTCTTTTTATTTGTTGCAGTTCCTATTCTTGTCTATCTCATGCTGGCCCTAAGATTCTCTAATATGGGCTCATCATCTTCACAATCTGTTATACCCATGGTCTTCATGTAGTCATTTCTTCGACAGTCATAAGCTAAGGAAGTCCTCCCCCATCCACCTTCAGATAACCCTAGTTCAGCCCCCTCTCCAGTCCTTCCAGACCCTCGTGCCACCAACTCACTCATGTTTTTCTATACTTCTTCTGCCACCTCTCCCCCCATAGGAGAGCATCTCCCATCCTGGCAGAAGGTCACCACCTCAGGAAGACACAATCCAGAGACTTTCTTGCCTTTGAGGGAGGCCCCTCCACCCAATGTGGCAGGTCTGGGAACTGGCCCATTTTGGTATATGTTCTCTTGTCCACTTCTAACCTCTACCACCAGAAAATGCAGAGTCCACCATTCTCTGAGAAACCCAAGGTTTTGATTTCTCATATACAGACCATCTCTAGGACTTTTCTACAAAACTGGGATGACTGGCAGCAGTTGTTATTGACACTGTTCATGGCTGAGGAATGGAACAGGATGAGGATAGAGGCTAGAAAGCTCTTATTGGTGGGACATTCAGAGGAAGAGGCCCACAAATTGCTGAAACAAAGTTTCTCCTTGGAGGAGCCTGAATGGGATCCAAATTCTTCAGGGGGAAAACAGGCTTTCATCACTTTTTACCAGAACTTTTTGAATAGGATACAAGCAGCAGTTTGGAAATCCATAAATCTGCTCAAAACCACTGATCTAACACAGGGATCAGAGGAGTCCCTTCACTGCATTCCTGGAGATCCTCAAATAGGCATTCCAGGTTTATACCCTGTTTGACCCCTCTGCTCCAGAGAACAATAGAGCTATAAGTTAGGCTTATGTTACTCAGTCTGCACCAAATATAAGGAGAAAATTACAAAAATTGGAGGGATCCCAAGGAATGAACACACTTCAGCTGTTAGAAGTAGCTCATGAGGTGTTTGACAATAGGCCCTCAGAAAAACAAAAATAGACCATAGTTGTGACAGAAATATCAGCCAGGAAATGAGCAAAGATCTAGGCAGCTGCTATCTGAGAGGACCCCGAGGGACATAACCCCAGGAAGCCCTCAGGGCAGGTGCCTAGAAAGCCAGGAGGACATCTGCCATTGGGCACAAATCAATGTGCCTATTGAAAGGAAGAAGGGCACCTGATAAATGAATGCCCCCACAGGCCCTCTGCCAATATCCTTCCCCACATCCAAGAGTAAGAAAGATTCAGACTGAGGGGGCAAGTACTCCTTCTCTCTTAGTCTCTGGGAGCCCATGGTAAATGTTGAAGTAGAGGGCCAACTGGTCCATTTCCTGGTGGACACTGGTGCCGAAAGTGTTAAAAAATCTCCTGGAAGAGCTTTCATCAAAAACCATCCCCATGTTGGGAGGCATGGGAGCAGTCAAAAACTGCAATACTGGACTGAGCATTTCCCTGGGTGGGATGAGACCTATGCAATACCCCATCTCTCAGAAGGCGAGACATGAGATAGCCCCTCACATTGTTTCTTTTTTATTTTTGGTACCAGGGATTGAACTCGGGTCCTTGCACTTGTGCAGCAGACAGCAAAACCACTGAGCTAAATCCTCAGCAGCCCATCACATCACATTAAGAGGTTGGTGGACTTTGGGATAACAAGAACCTGTTGGTCTCCATGGAAGAGACTCCTGTTCTTCCCAGTACAAAAATTGGGGACTACAGATTACAATCAGGTTCAGGACTTGAGAAAAGTTAACCAGCGAGTGGTAATTTTGCATCCTATTGTCCCTAACCCCTATACCCTCTTGATTTTGCTGTCTCCTGAGCACCAATTGTATACTGTGTTAGATTTAAAGGATGCTTTTTTCACTGTGCCCTTTGCCCCAGCTACCCAGCCTATTGTCACCTTCTAGTGGACTGACCCTTTTTCCAGGGACTCATGCCAGCTCATCTTGACCAGACTTTCTCAAGGATTCAAGAATACACCCACCCTGTTCAGTAAGACCCTTCAGAATAACTTGGTGAGTTTTTCTTCCCACCACCCTAAGCTCACCCTGGTTCCATATGTGGATGATTTGTTATTAGCTGCTACTAGCTATTCAGAGTGTCTGTAGGGGACACATGAGCTTCTTCAGTTACTAGAGGAGTTTGGCTACTTCATCATGGCCAAGAAGGCACAACTCTCTGCCCCTAAAGTATTGTACCTGGGGTATGAATTCTCAGAAGGAGGAAGAGTTTTGTCCCAGGCTAGGAAAAAAGGCCATCCTCTAGACACCCACACCAACTACCAAGAATCAGGTATGAGAATTCCTACTTCCAGCTGGATACTGTCACCTATGGATACCTGGGTTTGCTGAGATAGCTTGCAACCTCCATTCTGCAACAGAAATAAATCAACCACTAGAGTGGAGAAAAGATAAAGAAAAATCTTCCATAATCTGAAAAGAGCTCTGGTATCAGCCCTGGCTCTGGCTTTACCTGAAGTTACTAAGCTCTTTCATCTATTCATCCATGAAGCAAGAAGAATGGCTAAGTCCTAATGCAGTCCTTGGGACCCTGGAAGTGCCCTGTGGTATATCTCTCTAAAAGATTAGATCCTGTGGCCCCAGGATAGCCTCCATGTCTTTGGGCTGTAGCATCCATAGCTTTATTCATCAAGGAGGCTGATAAGTTGACCCTCAGACAGGACCTAGCCCTAACTGCCCCTCATTCAGTAGGGACTCTCCTTGAGGACTAACAAATGGATTTCAAATGGCTGCCTCACTCAGTATCTCAGCCTCTTGCTCAACATAGTCTTCTCAGCAGGACAGGTTCTCAATCTGGCTATACTCATGCCAGGTGATGAACCCAGCAGCCCAGTTCTTGACTGTGAAGTGGTACTGGAGCAGACACAGTGGTATGAGTGGTTGGGACTTAATAGACACCCCCTTGGTTGAGTCAGATGACACCCTCTTCACAGATGGAAGAAACATGGTGATAAGCAGGGTGCAGATGGTGGGGACTGTAGTGACTACAATTGATCAAGTTATTTGGGCTCAGCCTCTGCCCAAGGGGACCTTGGCCCAAAAAACAGAACTGAGCACTTTGGCCCAGGCCTTGAGATGGGGAAAGGAAGAGAAGATAAATGTATACCCTGACAGTAGGTATGCCTTTGCTACTTTACATGCCCACATGAGCATTTATAAGGACAGGGCTTTTGACAGCAACATGAAAAACTGTCAAGAAAAAAGAGGAGATATTGTTTTTCCTAGAGTTGGTATGGCTTCCCAAGGAGGTGGTCATCATTCATGTTCATGGTCACCAATGTGACAATACACCCAAGACTAAGGGAAATCAACTTGCAGATCACACAGCCAGAGAGGCAGCACTAAGCCAGCTGAACTCTTAGTCATTCTGCCTACCATGAGTCCTCTTCCTCCTTTGATCCTGACTAGTCCCATTTAAAATACAAAAGAAGATAAAGAAGCATCCCAACTTCAAGCAAAGAAAGCTCCCCAAGGCTGGTGGAAATGTCCACATGGTCACATCTTTCTCCCTCAGGCATTAGGACTACAACTCATCTAGCCACTACATTCAATCATGGACCCTTGGTGTTTCAAGATGGATGAGTTTCTAGCTCCAAGATACTGCTTTCCAAAGCTACCACCACTGGCCCACCAGGCCTCTCTCCGGTGCCCAACCTCTGTACAAGTAAATTCCCACCGAGGCCCATCTTCACCCCTCAGGGTCAGATTCTGAGGCTGGAATCCTGGAGAACACTGGGAAGTGGACTTCTCAGAGATCAAAATACCAGTGGGTGGCTATTAATATCTCCTGGTTTTTCTATATACTTTCACAGGTTCTTCAGAGGTCTATGTTACTTGGTGGGAGACTGCCACTGTGGTGGCAAAGAAGCGTCTGAAGGAATTAATTCCCAAATTAGGACTACAGGTATCCATTGAATCTGATGATGGCCCTGCATTTGTTGCCTCTATGTCAGTTAGTCAGTAGGGCACTGGGCATAAATTGGAAACCCCACTGTGCCTATTAATGCCAAAGCTTGGGGCAAGTGCAATGGTTGAATGGGACCCTAAAATCTACTCTAACCAAATAGACTTTGGAAACTGGTGAAGGGTGGGTCAGCCTGCTGCCCTTGTCTGTTCTTAGAGTAAGGTGTACCCCTTATAAAGCATGTTTTTATTTCTTATAAAATTATGTTGGAATTCCCCATCCCCTGCTCCCCAAAGTTAAAAGTGAGATACTAGAAGAATTTTCTAACCTTTTGCTATTAAACTATCTCCAGTCTCTCCAACGGGTACAAAAAACTGTTCACTCCCAGCTCCCAAATATTCAGCCCCTGCCCAGCTCTATATCATGCCACCTGTTTCAGCCTGGGGATAATGTCTTCATGAAGTCCTTTCAGAGTTCAGGACTGACTCCAGGCTGGAAAGGACCCTACAAGGTCTTCCTTATGAAGCCCTCTGTTCTCAAGTTTGATGGAACCTCCACATGAGTTCACCATTTACATGTCAAGCCAGCAAAAGAGTGGACTTCTGAGGTGAGACCTGGTCCTTTAATGTAAGGCTACTCTGATCATGATTGTGATGCTTGTCTTTATTGTCTTTGGGCTGAAGAGGCTGAACTTTGGGGGCAATGCAAGGAGGAGATTTGCACTCCTTTCTCCTCGCCTCCTTTAGCTCAGGAGAAATTCTAGGTAATGTCACTTTTCTTACTTTTCTTACCGTTTGACCCCTGGAACCTTTCAGGTTCCCTGAAGTTGATCTGTGTAAATTAGTTAAGAGAGGTTGGGGAAGCTACTACTATCAGTTCATCAACCTGGGAAACCATGATTTTTATGTGTGTCCAGGATTCAATCCATTTGGAGGGTTGTGAGTCCCAAGCTGATTTCTAATGCTCTAACTAGGGCTGTGTAAAGATTGCCTCCTATATTGGGGGACCAAATGTCACTAATGATATCATAGATTGGAAACACGGGTGCTGAGTCACAATTCTGATACAAAGGCCCCTGGACTCTAAATGGGCCACAGGATAGAATTGGTTTCTCTTTCTGGCTCCTGGAGGACTAATTCCTAACCCAGGGGAAATCATTACCTTTCAGACCAGGTTGCTAAACTGGGCAACAAAACACTGCATAACCTCTGTTAAACTGATGTATATGAAATCCTACTACAATCCCTTATATAATCCCTTGCCCAATCAAGAGGCTCTAATTGAGTCAATGCTTTGACATCATGCTTATAGGAGTTGGGAATGTGACAGCCATCCCGACTCCATCTTGAGACTCAACATCATTTTATTACTGTGCTTGGAGTAAGTTCTTGTGCTTGGACAAACCACCCAAAACCTACATCCTGTTTGGCAGTAAAGTTGCTGCATTTGCAGGATGTTGTGGAGCTCACCTTGTGTATATGAGACTTCCTTGTGCCCCCCCCCCCGCCAATAACCTGGCATGGTTTTGCCTCTGTAAGATTCTGCTTGCTCTCCCCCAAGCCTTCCCCAACTGAAAGCTTGATTTAAAATGTGAAATCAAATTGCTTCCCATTGTGGAGAAAACAGTCCAGGGATTAACCCCCCTTAGCCAATGGCTTTAATAAACAGTTTCAAATCTGGCACAGAATGTGGTCCATCTCCATTGTTCTAACTTGCTTATCCATATCATAGGCATGGTGACATCAATCTGTAATCTAAGCACTTAGGAATCTGGCATGGGAGGATCGTCCACAGTGGCCTACATTGTGAGTACACCACCTAAACTAAAAACTAAACTAGTGAGACCCTGTCTCAGAGAGAGATAGAGATGGGGGAGTATACAAAATAATAAAAAAGAATTTCTTTGGTGATGGGACAGGGGATCAGGGAAAGGTAAGAAAGGAGAGGTCAGGAGAGCCAAGGTGATTAAAAAGATCAATATTTATACTTATTAAAAATTAAAAATACTCAAATGTAAAAATACTCTCAATTAAACATACTTTAAAATGAATTTTGAGGGGTGCTGGCCTTAGCCTTGCCATTTTCTAGCCTAGTGTCATGTAAAATTTTATGGAATAAATTTGCATACTCATCAGAGTTAAATTATCTTTCTCCTAACGTATTCACAGCTAACCAGAAAACCTAAGACAATGAGGAAAATTTCCTCCCTTGCAACAGTAATAATGTGCATATATATGCTGCTTATTAACTACTAGACAGTTTTATTTGTGCCTCTACTTTTTGTGGTTTTATCTCCATGAAATTGTCGTACTATTTCATTGTATCTCAGAAGAGAAAAACTTATACAAAAATTTTAAATACTTGACTCAAGGCCACATATCTCTATAGAATGATGTCCAAAGTATAAGGTAAGTTGCCTAGCAACAGAGCTCAGGTTTTTATGTTTACTTTGCCTAAAGAAATGAAGGAATTTCTTGGTATTTTCACTTTAGTATTGAAGATCATCATCAACTCAGTGACAGAAATAACAGTGATATTATATCAATATATACAAAATACTTTGTGGAAATGATTTCCACTGGATTTGTTAAGTAATTGCAGTGATTAGGGTATTACACATTTTGGCTTGAGTTGATAGGATACAGCCCCAAAAATATAAGAAAAAGAAGGAAGGAAAGGAGGAAGGAGGGAAGGAAGGAAGGAAGGAATTAAGGAAGGAAGGAGAGGGGAAGAGAGGGAGGGAAGCACAGAGGGAAAGAAAGCAGATAGTAGGGAACAGG
>NW_004624856.1:1329868-1341043 GCF_000247695.1 Heterocephalus glaber | reverse complement strand
AATTTCTTTAATTTAAATATTGTCTTCCAATTCAGAGATTCTGACAGGTTTGCCAACAAAAATCTATAGTATAAATTTTCTAACTAACAAAAATACATTAAAATGATGGTAAGAAAAAAACACATCTCACAAATGTATCAAAGTGCTTTAGATAAGAGTTTGAATATAGCTCATATACTTAAAACGTCAATATTGCACAATACAATTACAACTTTAAAGTAGCAAATATTATACAAGAAGATGCATAAAAATTATATTAAATGTATAGACATATTCATAACCACTGATCTACAAGAACATGAATAGGAATGCCAATAATTAATACAAAGTTTTTCTTTTCTCTAGTAATTGTCATTTTCCAAATTGTCTTCAATGTTAGGATGTACTACTTACCAATAACTTAATTCTAATTCAATATTAACTATATGCTGAATCCAAAATTGCTAACTCCTGGCTTCTGTTTTTTCCTTTTCAGGTGTTGTGTTTATAATATTAAATTAACAAAAAATTCAAAAAACATGAACAAATGTTATTAAAAATGTATTAAGTATTAAATATCATAGTAATGAAAGGCAAAACAGTCAGTATTCAGTGTTATTGCCCTCAACCTTTTACAACCTCCTTCTGAGCAGATGGACTTGGAATTATTATATATCTTGAGAAGATGATACGGATTGTTAGAATTTCAGTGAATTAATGTGGGTGGTATGCCAGAAAGGTGGCAGAGCTAGAATCTAAATGGCCAATTCATGATTTTAAAGCCATTTCCTAAAAACTTTGTTTCTATTAATCTCTATTATAAGCAGAATGACTAATATAACAGTCTCTAAAATTAGAGCATGCTTGAATATGATATGATGTTGTTTTCAATATGACAAACATATTTTCTTCTTTTGCATATTAGTAGCCCTTGAAGCCATCTGTATTTACTCACAGATTTACCTTATCTTTCACGATCGCCAATGAAATATAAAAGTCTAGGAATCTTTGCCTGGAAATGGCCACTATCATGTTTGTTAAGGAAAGGAAAGTTGGAGAGCAAAAAAAAACAGTAAATGAAACTAGAATTTTTGGCTCACAAATATAAATAATTTCCCATTAAAAAGGAAAAAGACAAGTGTAAATGATTAGCACTGTGATATTAACTGCCTGCATCCCTCTCTCTTCTGCAGGACTCTAATAGCAGCATTTTTCACTTCTTTGTTTCTAAGGCTATAAATGAGAGGATTTAGCATGGGGATCACAATTGTGTAAAACACAGAAGCCACCTGATCCTTTCCCAAGGAGTAGGATGACTTAGGTTTTAGGTAAGCAAAAATTGTAGTGCTGTAGAACATGGTGACTCCAAGGAGATGGGAGGCACAGGTGGAGAAGGCTTTTTCCCTACCTGCAGTGGAATTAATTTTCAGGATAGTGGAGAGGATGGACACATAGGATCCAGATATGATAATGAGGGACAGCACTATTTTGGATCCAGCACAAATGAATATAATGAGTTCAACTTCAAATGTGTCACTGCAGGACAGGGCTAAAATTGGGGATGAGTCACAGAAAAAGTGCTGGATGACATTAGAGTTGCAGAAATGCAGTCTGCTCATGAAAACCACACTCACAGTGGAATCCACAAAGCCAATCACATAGGATCCAGTGAGCAGGGCACGGGACAGTCCTGGGGACATAATGACTGGATAGCGCAGGGGCTGACAGATAGCTACATAGCGATCATAGCCCATCGAGGAGAGAAGGAAGCATTCAGTGCCAGCCAAGAGGATAAAAAAGAACATCTGGGTGAAGCATCCCAGGAAGGAGATGCTCTTGGTGGAAGTCAGTAAGGTCTGTAAGGTTTTAGGGATGAAGACACTTGAGTAGCTGAGGTCAACAAGTGACAGGTGAGTGAGAAAAAAGTACATGGGAGTGTGAAGCTGGTGATCCAGGTGAATGATCAGTATCATCCCCACATTCCCCAGCACCGTGATCAGGTAAATCAGGAGAAAGAGCACAGAGAGGACCAGCTGTGTCTCTGCAGAGTCCGTCAGCCCCATGAGGATGAAGTCAGACACACTGCTGGAGTTCCTTCTACTCATGGTGTAATGTTTTAAACTATGGAGATATCAAATTAAATACTTATCTTGAGTGATTGAAAACATGTTTTGTTTGTATGAGTGGCCCAGCCATTATTTTAATTACTTTACTTTTCTTTGGAATTGTCAAAAACTTACTGAATATGAGCAAAAAAATTAATATGTCAGATATAGAAGGACATCATAAGAATTGACATTTGCTTCTGACATAATGAAAAGTTATGTCCTCTAGAATTAGCTTTAATATGATACACCCTAAATGTTTTCTTCATTAACTCATTTCATCCACATATTAGTTTTACGCCATAGTCACTGCAATCCAGAGTTTTGGATCACAAGAAGGGCGCAGAAAAGAACTTTCATGAAATCAGAGCAGGTACTTCTTATCAGTGGAATTCTACCAAGATATTTCACCTCCTGAGAGAATGCTAAAATTTCCCCATTCCTGTTTATAACTTCTTTTGCAAACTTGAGCAAGGGTATGTAATGAACTATAAGAAAAATAACTTCAGCTTACCGTTTACTCTCATTTAGTTCCTAGTGCTCCTGGGCATTAATTACAAATCAATTTCACATTTTAGGAAACTTAGGTGAGGCCCACTCATAGTATAAACTGCATGTATTAATGAATTGCTGAATATAGCTATCAAGACTGAGGGGTTAAAAAAAACTTTTCAAACATTAAGATATTTTTAAACATAGGCTACTGCTCCACAATCCTGAGGCAGACTCTTTATGCTTTTGACTTTTGGAATCCACTTCAATCTAAAAAAGAAAAGAAACTAAGCTTTCAGGTTACATTTTGCAGTGCTGATTACAATTCAATCATCTCTATATTCCTGCTTTGGATATATTAATATCACTTTCATAAGTTTTAAATGTATGTATATGCGTGTTCTTATGATAAAATCCCTATATAATTTTACCTTTTCTAAAACACTCCAATTATAAATATACTTACTGAGAGTCAAGCTTGGTGAAAAACATTTTTCCCATACTGTCTGTCTAGAAATTTGAAAATTACAAATTTTTTTCTGACAGAAAATATGATACCAATATAAGAACCTGAGACATTACATGATATTTCTTTATCTTGATAAAAATTACTTTTACATTTTTTAATATAAGTAACTGTTATATTTTTGTGCATTCCTCTTTTTTATTTCTGAGGTAAATTAAATCACCCCAGCAGATTTCTTCAGGTCTTGATCAAATGGACACTTAGCCAGGAAGTCTCATCTGAAAAGAGTCACAGCGAGCAAGTGTGCCTTTAACCAGAGAATTGTTCACTTCCCCTCTTGATGATTCCAGAGCCCATCACGGAGCACACAGGGCCCTACAGCACATGGCCACCCTCTTGGCCCCAGTCCAAGGACAAACACTGGGCATGAGGCCAAGGACCAATGTTCTAAGAGAAAATGAGCAAAGGATTACCCCTCTTCCCTAGGAAGTTCCACACAGGAGAGCAGAAACACATTCCCTCATGATTCTCTGAGTTGTAGCTAAACTTTATTCATTTACTTTTAATTTGTCACATAATTATTTAAATTAGCATACAATAATGTTTACACTCAATAGTGGTCTGCCAGCATTGTGTTTTGTTGTGTTGTGTTGTGTTGTGCTTTTGTTGTTGTTGTTGTTGACTGAGTAGATGAAATTTCCAGACACATATTTATTTTATGACTGACATTATCATGGATGGAATGATAAAAAATTTCATCAGGAAATATATTTTAAATAAAAGCACAATTCTATTACAGGAGTATCACATCAACCCTGATCAAGAACTCAAGACCAATAAGGAATTAGAGGGAAGAGGTTAAAGAAAAGAAAATGCTTTATTTCTGGGAAGGAAGAAAAAAAAGCAGACAGAAATAAGCTGGGGAGGACACAGGGCATGGAAAAAGATGGACAGGTGCAGGACTCTGTCTCTAGGCCTCTTTAGTTAGGGTTAGGGACCCTCCCTCCCAGGCCACAGCACCTGGACAGGTCACAGTGTGTCCCCTAGCCTGTCTTTGGCTGGATCTCAGGCCCCAGGATCCTGAGCCAGATACACTTGCCTATCTGCAGGCTCCTTGTGGGAGGTTTTGTTGGACTCCTTCCTGCCCTGTGTGATGTATGAGAAAGTGTGGGCTTGCAAGGGAGCTTCTAGAGTTAGTGAGGTGATGTGTGTGTACCTGGTGTGGAAACACAGATGCTACAGGGAACATATATGCGTTTGTATTTTGTAAATGAACAAATGTTTTCTCTTACTTTAGGTAGCTGCCCCTTCCATGTACCCTCTGAATTTTACTGAAAATGGGGGCTTTCCTGCTCTGGCTTCCTCCTTTGCCTGTCATCACCTTCTCTGATCAGTACCTTCCTTAGAGAGCCTTCCATCCTTAGCTGTAAATTCTTATTCCCATTGGGCTATCTGGTGCCTTGGTAGGTCTGCTTTCTCTCTGCTTATCTACCTGTGTTCTTTCAATCCCTCCTGAGAAATTCCTCTAGTAAAGTTGTGACATTTTAGCTCAGGATTAGCCAGTGAATCTGACTACAGAGGGCAAAGCCACCTTGAGTAAGATTTCCTACTAATTTCTCTAATAAAGTCTAATGCAGTCCTTCTATTCTTTCCATTCATACAGTCCTGTATCCCTACAAGAGAGAATAAGAAGAGAAGAAATAAACAAGAGAAGGGAAAGGAATATAAATTGAAAGTGAGAAAAATTATAGGGAGTTTGAACCCAATTACTAAACTACCAGCTATGTGTATCTGAGAGAATGATAGAAAACCACATGAAACAAACCCAGCTATGAGAGAAACTAACAAAACAAGGTAACACTCTAAAGAGACAAAAACAATAGCCTTAATTCTTACACAATTACACACAGACATACACATACACATACACGCAAGTGATTCTGCCTCCTTGTGGGGGCATCTGCACTGGAGACCAGTATTTCCTCTAGAATTCCACTGAGGGATAAGGCCTAATAGAAGGAGCAACATGGAAATCTTATTGTCTTTCCCTGTGTTTCCTTCTCATCCCCTGTCCAGGTGGGAGAGGCCATTTCCTGCAATGTGGATCTGAACTCCACCCTTCATGGTGACCTCTGTCCACTGCTAGGTTTGCCCTTGGGAAGCCTGGACCACAGCTGGCCTCATCCCCTCTGCTCTTGGCAGCCAGGGTGAGGGGAAACATGGGTCTTCATAATCTGTGTGCAGGTCCTGACCATGGCCCCAGTGCCTCAGTTCCCAGATGCTTGGATGCCCAGGGTCTATGTGCTGCCCTGCTTACTCCGAAAGCCTCCAACAGATCAATAGCCCACTAGGTCATATTATGCTCACATAATAACAATATAAATGCTTTCTTCCCTAAGTAATAAAGTGATTTAGCTTTAATTTAATTAAAAGTAAAGAATGTCTTCAACTTAAATGTTGTCTACAAAGTTGTACATTCTGTCAATAAAAACTGAAACAATAAAAACTGACAGAATACATTTTCTAAATCATAAAAATACACATAAATGAAAATAAAGTAAAACTATACCTTTTAAAAACAACTGGAAAGTGAAAAGCACCCATGAGTATGTGAAATTACTGATGTTTATGTAATGTGAGAAGAGCCTACACAATATCCAGAAAATAATATTTATTAAATTCTTAATCATGATAATGAAGAAAGACAATGAAGAATAACTACAAAATATAGATTTTAGAAAATATAAATATGAAAGGAAAATAATGATTTGAAGTAATATTGATATAAGAAAAGATAATTTCTTCGATTTGAAATTTTGAGTAATATAATGTATTTTAAAAAATACTTGGGTAAACTCATTATCACTTTCAAATTATGAAAACACTGAAGAAACTGAATCCCTAAAAGAGTGATGTAGGCACATAAAGTATTGAATTATATGCTTACAAAAAAATAACTTAAATTTCAAGCAATAAGTAATTTTTATAATCATCAGTTTGGAGTAAAATGATCAATATAATAATTGTTACACAAATTTAAATGAAATAACTTACCTGTGAAGTGGAGCTATTTATTATACAATAACTTTAAAATAGCAAAGAGAAAGTTTAAATGACAATTATAATTGTTGAGATAAATATTTTTAGCAATATGGAGATTTTTATATTTTGTCTTGATCTAAGCATATAGAGTTTCACATATTCTAAATTCATTGTCAAATCTTTAATTTAAATCAGCTCTATTTAAAAAGGATAAGAAGTGAGGCAAACAAGACAATCATGAATTTATTTTTTGGGAAAACTACACACTAGGACACATGAAGAGAAAGGCAAAGAAGTTGGTGCTGAAACTCCTTATGTCACAGAGAGGTTTGGTCTCCACATGGCTCACAGGAAGACTCCTAACAGCTACTACTGCTCACTGAGTAAATTCACACCATTTCAGGATCCAGCACTACACAATGAGAGTGGTAATTTTGCTCATAAACTGAGTATATGAAATCTGACAGGTTTTAATTACACAGAGGCTATTAGATATTAAAATTTAAAATGAGTAAAGAAAACCAGCAAATGTTGTACAAGAAATGACAGGAATTAAATTGAAGCATATAAACATACATTCATAAGCAACGATGTAGAAAAATGTGCACAAAACTGTGAACAATGGAAATAGTGTTTCTCTTTTCTTTAATAATTATTTTCCAAATTGCCTTGAACATTAAGATATATCACTTTCCTAAAATTTTACTCTAATTTGATGTATTACTTTATTTATAATTCAAAATGAAGAATTCCTGCCTTATTTTTTCTTTTTGCTGTTTGTAAATTAAATTGAATTATACAGATTGGTAAAACATGAAGGACTACTGTTCAGAAATATGGAAGTATTACAGAACTGCAGTTCCTCTGATGATATTTGTCAGCATTTATTGTTATTGTCTGAAAAGTTTTACATCCACCTTCTGCTTAGAAGGACATGGAATTACCGTGCAGGTGGGAACACTGGACCTTTGCAGTGCACTGAATTCATGGAGGTTGAAATGTACCAGATCTAGAATCTAAATGCTGTTATCTTGACTTGAAAGCCAGCGCTCCAAACCTTGCTGCTGATAATCTCTATAAACAGAATTATTTTGGAAAATGTAGTGCTTTTTCATTCTAAATTCTCTATCATTGGAGTATGCACAGATACTATATAATATTTTAAAATTACAACATTTTCTTGTTTTGCACAGTAATTGCATTTAAATCACAGGTTTATTACATCATAGATGTAACATTTAATACAGACTGAAAATTACAAGATTAATTTGTAAAAATATATCCTTTGAAATGTCTATGCCTAAGTCAAGGGCAAGCAGAGAGGAAAAAATAGCAGCTATTTACAGAAAGAGACCAAAGAATTTCCTGGAAAAGAATAAAGAAAAAAGAAAGACAAGTGGACAAGGGTAAATGCTTAGTGTCCCTCTTACTGTAATTTCTTGCACCTATCTCTCCTGCAGGACTCTAACAACAGCACTTTTCACCTCTTTGTTTCTGAGACTGTAAATGAGAGGGCTCAGCATGGGGATCACAATTGTGTAAAACACAGAAGTCACCTGATCCCTTCCCAAGGAGTAGGAAGTCTTGGGTTTGAGGTAAGTAAGGATCATAGTGCTGTAGAAGATGGTGACTCCCAGGAGATGGGAGGCACAGGTGGAGAGGCTTTCTTTTTTCCAGCAGTGGAATTAATTTTCAGGATGGTGGAGAGGAATGACACATAGGATTCAGATATGATAAAGAGGGACAGCACTATGGTGGAGCCAGCACACATGAATATGATGAGTTCAACCTCAAATGTGTCACGGCATGACAGGGTTAAAATAGGGGATGTGTCAAAGAAGAAGTGCTGGATGACACTAAACTTGCAGAAATACATTCTGCTCATGAAAACAACATTGAGAGTGGAACCCACAAAGCCAATCACATAGGATCCAGCAAGCAGGGCATGGCACAGTACTGAGGACATAATGACTGGATAGTGCAGGGGGCTGGAGATAGCTACATAGCAATCATAGGCCATGGAGGAGAGAAGGAAACATTCAGCAGCAACAAAGGTAACACAAAAGAACATCTTTGTGAAGCAGCCCAGGAAGGAGATGCTCTTGGTTGAAGTCAGTAAGTTCTGTAAGGTTTTAGGGGTGACTTGAGTAGCTGAGGTTGAGAAATGACAGATGAGTGAGAAAAAAGTACATGGGGGTGTGAAGCTGTGGATCCAGGTAAATGATCAGTATCATCCCCGTGTTCCCCAGCATCATGATCAGGTAAATCAGGAGAAAGAGCATGGAGAGGACCAGCTGTGTCTCTGCAGAATCAGTCAATCCCATGAGCATGAAGTCAGGCACACTGGTGGAGTTCCATCTACCCATGGTGTCCTACTGCACTAGTGGTTGAATAATCAAAGTTGATACTTAGCTTACTTGACTGCAAAAAAGTGTTTTTATTTTCATGAGTAGAATTTTTTATAATTAGTGTAATGTTTCCATTCATGCATAAAAACTACACATAACATGAGCAAAAATACTTGATTGTTATGTATAAGTATGGGAATATATTGATGTTTGATTCTTTTTGATTGAAAGGTTACATCTTTTGTTCAGAATGAACCTGATACTATTGCAAACCCTTTCCTTCATTAACACATTTAATGCACTTGAAAATATTGTGCCACAGGAACTCTTTCCCACATATTTTAGTGGAGAAAAAGGGCACAAAATGTTACTAATGTAAAATCAGAGCAATTACAGGTTGACACTGTGATTCTACCAAGATATTTTCAACCCCACAAACATGCTTATAATATTGTGATTCTGGTATAAGTAGTTTTAGCAAATCTGAGTAAGAATGTGTAATTTTGTATGCTAAAATCAATTTTATGTATTATTTCCTGTGTTTTAATTCCCAATCCCTTCCCATACTAATTGAAATAATTCTAGTCTTGGGATTTCACTGAGGCGCAGTAAGATTACTGGGTGTGTAGAATGCCAAATTCCTGAGGATGTGGTAACTGAGAGAGTGAAATACTTCTTTACTCATTAGGATTTTAAAGATTGGCAACTTTTTCCACATCCTCTGGCCAAAACCAGAAAAAGGCACCCCTTCCTGTCCTCCCATCAGCAACTGGACTGAAAAGTAATGATCTGACAGAAAAATATTATGTTCCACTGAAAAGAATATTCACATATGACACCAGGAGTTCAACATCTGGTTCAATTTGGACAAAGAAGGGAGCTTGAGGTGACCTTGCATAAAAACCCTTGCACCTAAAAACTCAGAGATAGAACTCTGATGCCAAAAAGGACCTCTCAGTCTCCTTTGGCTTAGGGAGGAATACATTCTTTTCTTTCCACCAAATAAATTTTCTCCATCTATTTTAGAGGGAATAAAGGCAATAAGGACCTTCAATTCTGATAATGATATATTTTCTTAACATCTATTCAAAATCAATTTTCTTGCATAAATTACATTTTCAGAAAGTGTACATTGCTTGCACACTTTGTTTCCTTGAATTCTATGTTACTGCTTTGCAAATCATAGCATTATTCATAGTAAAGTTTAAATAGTATGTGGATGCATGCATATTAGTCTAATAAAATCCCCATTTTATTTTATCTAGTATAATTCCCTCCAATTTTAAGAATAACACTTACTGTTTTGTAAAGACTGAAAGAAAACCTTCTTCCAGTGGTATGTGCTTGGGAATTTGTCAAATTTAGATTTTAGGAGTTGAAATTTCTTTGGTATAATATTTATATTTCTGACGCCATTTAACTTTATGTTCCTGTATATTCATTTTTCATTCTGAGGTTAATTATATCATAGTAGAAATTTTGTTCATATGGTAGTGAAATGGAAAATTTATTAGGAAGCTTTGTCTGCAGAGTTCAAGGGAGAAACTGTGAAAATAAACAGAGCAGTTCATGACTTCCCTCCCAGGCTGGTAATTGCAGGAATCCTTATATAATAGGCATTCAGAATATTGCAGCATTTGGTAGTCTTCAGGGAACCACTTCCAACAAAGACTGCTTGGCATAATTCAAAGGACAATAATTCAAGGATTAAATAGATGAGATTTTTGTTTGGTTTTCTCCTAGAAGCTCCACATTTAAGAGCATACTCATCTTCTCCTGTGATATTCTAAGTTGTCGAACACCATTTGCTAACTTCTCACATTGACACATAGTTACATAAACTTACAAAGAATAATATTTACATTCAAAGGATGAATTAAGTTTTGACTAGGATACAGGAGAAAAAAAATCCAGATGTATCCTTATTTTATGACTGACACACTCAAAAATAGAACAATAAAATTTTCACTTGAACATTTTATGCTTATATGTACAATTTGGCTATAGAAGTAACACATACTCATTAGAAAAATAATACAAAATAAAATAATTCAAAGAAGTAAATGAACCAACTCAAGCTTTTTTAACATTTTGTATACACAAGAGCAATTTTTCCAATGATGCATCCTTTTTGCCTCAATTTTTTGAATGTGTATTTATAGATCTGCATCATTATTAGAATACTCTGTGTTCAGGATCTTATACTCATGTCATGGCTAAAGTACAACCTACCATGACTTGCTATGTTAGTCTATTATTAACCAACACCCCCATGTATTATGTACTGAAAGATACCCCAGTCTTCCCTAGATGCACCAGTGGTCTCAGCTGAGAATTGCATCTTGAGACCTCTCAGAAGCAGGGCACAACCTCCATTCTGGTTTGGGAGTGTGATGGGCTTCATCTACAGGCCATCTTTTTGTGATGTTTTACTCTTTTAGTGTACTTAATTTTTCTCTTAAGTTCTTTTATTGGTACATTTTAGGTACATAATTCATTTACATATATCATTGGGTGTTTGTACCTGTACGTGATGTATCTTGGTTCTTACTTTTTCCCCATTACCTGTGCACCCTTCACCCCCTCCACCCTTCCTTATTTACACAGACATCATTTCCATGTTTTTCTTTTCCCACAGTTTTTCCTTTCCCTCCTTTCCTTTCCCCTTCCCCTCCCTTCACCCCTTCTTCTTTGGACCTTTTTTCCTATTTCAAATTATCAATTATTCATCTTAATCATTTTA
>NW_004624856.1:1311721-1329268 GCF_000247695.1 Heterocephalus glaber | reverse complement strand
CCAATTGAAATTCCAACAATATACTTCACAGAACTAGAGAAAACAATCCAAAACTTCATTTGGAATCATAAGAGACCTAGAATAGCTAAAGCAATTTTAAGCAACAGAGACATTGCTGGGGATATCACAATCCCCAACATGAAACTATACTACAAAACTACTGTGATAAAAACAGCATGGTACTGGCACAGAACAGACCTGAGGATCCGTGGAACAGATTAGAAGATGCAGAGGCAACTCCAGACATATTCAGCCTCCTCATCTTTCACAAAGGAGCCAACCACCATCATCGGAGGAAAGATAGCCTATTTAATAAATGGTGTTTGAAAAAATGGATTTCAACCTGCCAAAGATTAAAACTAGACCCATACCTATCACTGTGCACTAAACTAAGATTGAAGAGGATTAAAGATATAAATATTAAAACAGAAACACTAAACTTGCTGGAAGATAAGTTAGGTGGAACTCTTGAATACATTGGCATAGGAAAAGTCTTCATGAACAAAAACCTCAGCAGCACAGGAACTAGCAGAAAGAATCAACAATTGGAATCTCATCTTATTAAAAAGCTTCTGCACTGCAAAAGAAAGTACCAACAGAGCTAACAGACAACCTGCAATATGGGAAAAATTTTTAGCAGCTGTACCTCAGACAAAGGACTACTATCTAGAATATATAAAGAATGAAAAAATCAGACCCCCCCCAAATTCAAAGACCCAATTCAAAAATGGGCATCTGAAATGAACAGATATTTCTCAGACAAAGAAGTAAAAGCAGCAAACAAATATATAGTGTACTTCATTTTATTTTTATTTTATTAAAAACAAATGAGTGGAAATGATCAATTGGCACTGAGACTAACATAACTTTTGTAATGAATTCAGTGGGCAAAACCTCTTGTTCTACATAATCAAGTCATATGTTGTCTTGAAAACAATAAGAGGAAATTAAAATATAATAGTAAAGCTGAAATATATTATTGAGTATGAAAATCCAAGATGATGAAGCAAAGGGAGAATTTGACAATGTACACAATGAGAATTAGTGGCAAATGCTATTGTGAATCTTGCATGAAGTTATGAACAAATCAATTTTCATGTATATATAAAAATGACTCTCTCAGGAAAATGTGCAAATGTCCCTACATTTTCAGAGATGACTACTGTGCATAAAGGAACTGTTTCTGTTAATTATTATATTGTTGGACTTGTGAAAAGCCACTGTTATTCATCAGTAACTTAATTTATTCAGAGACAGGCTACTTTGGAGATTAAACACCAGTATCCAACCATGTGTCTAACTGGGCACACTGAGGTTTCAGCCAAATGAGGGGGTGAAGTGAATTTTTATGTCAGTAACTCCTCAGTAGGTTGTGATTGCAAGACACTGAGGAATGCTTTCTTATCCAAGATTATCTAGTGTTGAATCCAAATCAGGTCATGTGTAGTGCTGTTCATGACAGCAGAGCAATTTTTATAAGTAAGTATGAAACCACACCAGCAACCAAAGTCTCATAAAGGATTTAAAATCCCTTTCAATGTAAATGATAATGTCGCAGGCCGAGACAGGTGGAGAGTCCCTGGGCCCGACTCTATTGATGATTCAGAAGGTTGTGGAAGAATCAGATAGAGACTGAAAGTGTAGAAGCAAAGTTGTACTTTTATTCAGCAAGCACACAAGAGTACAGCTGCCTTCTCTCAGAGAGACAGGCAGGGGTGCCCGAAATGGAGCAACCATTGAAGGGGGACTCAAGATGTTGGTTTTATAGTCGAGGGCCTATCCTGCCTCTGGGGTAAGGGTGCCCCTACTTGATTGGATAATGATTAGCTTAGCTCATTATTAGGGACAACAGGGAAGGCTCTTTTTAGGGGCCTTTTACATCTTAGGGCCAATGTTCTTTTTCCTTTTGATCTTAGCAAACTAAGCTTTGCAGGGTACATAATGAAAAGGAGGTGCAACTGCAGACTGTTAGCTTTTCATGGGTAGTTAAGCCTGTTCTGCCAGCTATCTGAAATCCTTCAGCAGGGTGGGGGTGGTCCCTCATCTCTCCCTCCCTATGGGTCTCTAACCCTATAGTACCCCTCTGAGTCACCCTACCAACTGCTGTTGGGACCTTGGGCAACAACTGCTCAAGGTACTTCCTGCTGATAGTGGCCCCTGGCAGGAAACAGGGTGGGGTACTCATCAGGAGGTTGATTGAAGGGTCCCCAGTAGGAGGACAGGTCCATTTAAGGTTTCATCTGGAGGACCATCTGCATTTTGACAGCATTGATGTGGTCTGCAATGAAGTGAGTTAGGCAATTAATTATACATGGGCCAAAGAGACATATGAGTAGGATGGAGAGGAAGGGTGTTATGAAAGGTAAGACCCAGGACCTGAGGGTTGGAATTAGGCCCTTGACCTGAGTGAAAACTTGGGAAGAGAGTTGGTATACTTGTTCCTCATCATGGAGCCATTTGATCTGTCCAAAATGATGGATGTCCTGGTTTCTACCTCCCAGGAGCTATTTATGTACACACAGCAATATCCATTTAGCATGGCACATACTCCTCCCTGGCTAGCAAGTATCCAGCCAAGAACCTGTCTATATTCTAGATCCACCTCAGCCAGGGAATCCAGAGACTTTTGAAGGTCTCAGAAGTTGCTTCCCATGGACTCAGCAATCTTGGCCATCATGGCTGTGAGGTTTTTGATTTGGATTGTGTTGGCAACCACACCATAGATAATTCCTCCCAAGGCAGCCATGAGTGCTTTTATTCCTAGAACAATGAAGGTTATGGGCTCCCTCTTTCATTGGGAAGACAGATTCTGAGCCTCTGTTCCGGGGTGAGGAAGCCCTTCCCACAGAGAATTGAATAAAATCTGATTGAGTCTCAATATTCCTTCAGGATGGGGACTCAGTTGGACAAGTTCCTGAGCCCCAACACAGGTGTGAGGGTCTAGGTACTGGAGTCCTATGGCTCGATAGGGCTGGGATAGGAGTCCATATGAGCACATATGAGATGGACTTTGTTATTGGGTGCTCTTAGGCATGAGGTTTTGCCTCACTTCAGGGGAGTTAAGGCCACTTATGACAGGGATCTCAAAAGGAAAGGGAGGGGTGCCAAGTGCATGACCACCCCCTAGTGGTGATATCTGTATTCAATTCCAGTACTTAGCTTCTATTTTATCCCAAGGAAGGTCAATGGAGACTATCGGGTGGTCAGGGGGTAGGGGTGATGTCTGGATGGGCAGGCTGCTTCTGAAGGTCCTGTGTCCTCTTGTAATGGTCTGGACTCAAGTGGTAAAGTGGACCTGTGGAAGTATGAGATCAACATCTTTGCATTTAACTCAGCCAATCTCTCCCCAAAATCCCTGGCATTTAGCTGTCTGCCACTGGTAAGGAAGGTGCTGATAGAAAATCTGAGAGGAACTTCTGGTGCCGGTTCTATCAGGCAAGTCACGTCCTTAGAAGAGGGTGATTCATTTGGGGCTGATTGGATAAGGTCTCAGTAATATCCTTTGACATTAGCTCCCAAGAGTTTTGCAGAGTGGGTATATGGGTGAGGTCTATGTATACGTTGGAATAATTAAGTGACCTCACAGATAGGATTACCTCCTCAGGGCTGTCTATACCAAGGAGCTGGAAAGTTGGAAGGTGGGCTGCCATTTTGGGCCCTGGGAAACATAGCCAGAAATTAGGGAATCCAGATGCAAGGGATTGTGCCATCCTTACAACAGAGTTATTATTCCAGGGATTTTCTAAACAGTAATGGTAAGTCTGGAGCAATACCAGTAGGAGGAGTAGAGTGGTAATCCTTCTTACATGCAAAATGGTTCCACCCATTGGGAAAGAGACAAAAAGATTGTAAACAATGGAGGACAATGATGGCAAACCCAAGTGCCACACAAACTCAGAACAAAGGGTGCTTATATCCCTGAGGGTCAAGTGGCATTACTTGTCTTTATGCCTTTGGAAGAGGAAATGGAGGTCTTCCACAGGTTCACAGGAATAGGACATGGGTAGATATCTGCCTGAGATTGTGTTCGTAGTGGCTTAGATGATGGATGAGCTTTAGTCTCTCTGGGGGTGGCCCATGGCTTGATTGAGGAATGGTTGATCTAGGGGTCGTGACTTATAACCTTGACAGCCGAGGGCATGGATAAGAGGACCACACAGGGGCCTTCCCACTGGGGCTGGGCTAGACTCTGAGTATCCAGAGCCTTTACCAAAACCAATGTTACTGGGTGAAAGAGAGGTTCTCCCATGGGAGTGGGTCCAGGCTTGGTCTGTCTCGGGATGGACAGGATGTGTTGGAACTGGGCTAGGTCTTGTACCTGTTGTAAAGCTCTGTGTATCTGTTCATTAATGAGGAGATTATTCCAAAGGAAAGGCCTCCCATAGAAGAGCTCAAAGGGAGATAAACCTTGGAACCTCAGAGTTGTTCTGGACCAGATGACGGCCACAGGCAGGAGTTACATCCATGATGCCTTACATTCCAGTGATAGCTTTAAAAGATGTTGTTTGAGAATCCCATTAGCCCATTCTATCTGTCCAGAGGACTGTGGCCTCCATGCACAATGGAGGTGATAGTCAATCTCAAGGGCCTGGGAGACCACCTGAGTGACCTTGGACCAGAATGCCAGTCCGTTGTTCCTCTGGAGTGTCCATGGCACCTCAAACTGAGGGATGATTTCCTGGACTAAGACCTTGACCACCTCCTTTTCCCTTTCAGTTCAAGTTGGAAAGGCCTCAATCCCCCCAGTGTGAGCATCCACAAATACCTATAGGCATTGGTTGGATTTTCCTGGTATATGGGTAAAGTCAATCCGCCAGTCCTTCCCTGGATAGGATCCATGAAATTGGTGTCCAGAGAGTTGAACACATTGGTTTTGTGGATTAGTCCTCAGACAGATTTCACACCCCTTAACAACTTGTTGTACTATCTGGTCTAAATCCTTTCCTTAGAAAATATTTTTGACTAGGATGAGAGTATTTTTTTGCCTATGTGGCAAGTGTCATGAAGGCTCTTGATAACTTGCCATGCCAAAGTGGCTGGTAAGAAAAACCATTTGGTGGAGGTGACCCACTACCTATCTGAGTTCAGATTCCATTCCTGCTCTTGAGCATACTGTATCTCCTGGTCAGTATTTTGAGGAGGAGTAAGGGCGAGCAAGTTAGCTGACCACAGAAGGGGTCCTTTAAAATGTTGGGTAGCAGCTACTTTGGCCTCCCTGTTAGCCCCGTTATTTCTCTTGGCAACAGGGTCTTGATGTCCAGGGCAGTGGATGACAGCTACCTCCTGTGGCAGGTGAATGGACTCAATGAGGTAGAGGATCTCTGAAGCATGTTTAATGGGAGATCCTTGTGAGGAAAGCAATCCCTTCTCTTTCCATATAGCTGCATGGGCATGAACTATATAGTAAGCATATTTAGAGTCTGTGTAGATGTTGACTTTCTTACCTTTGGCCACTTGGAGTGCCCTAGCCAGGGCTCTCAAATCTACTTTCTGGGCACTGGTGCCAGTGGGGAGGGAGCCTGCCTCAAGAACCTCTGAGGCAGTTACCACAACATACCCTGCTTTCCTCTCTCCATTGGATATGAAAGAAATCTCATCTCTAAATAGTTCTATCTCAGGATCCTGGACAGGCTGATCATAAAGCCCTGTCCTCAGTAGTTGAGTTTGGATCAAAACTTGAACACAATCATGAGCATTTATGTCATGTGGATTTGGCAAGAAAGTGGCAGGGTTAAGGCCATGGCAAGTCTCTAGGGTCACATCAGGGCCCTCTAACAGCAACACCTCATATTTGGGGATCCAGGTATCAGGAACTTGAGGGTGAAGGTGACCCCTTAAGAGCCACCTGATATCATGAGGGGTCTTGACAAAGAGTCCCCTTCCCTATGTTAGCTTGTGTGCCTCTGGAACCAGAATTCCTGTGATGGCCAATGCCTTTAGGCATCCTGGCCACCCCTTGGTGACAGGATCTAGTTCTTTACTCAAGTAGGCTATGGTTTGGGGGGTCTGGGTCCAGAGCTTATGTTAACACTCCCAGGCCCACCCCTTGTCTCTCAGTCAGGTAGCATGTATATTTTTCTTGATTTGGAAGTCCAAGGGCTGGGGCCTCATTCAGGGCCTCTTTCAGTGTCTGAAAGGCCTTCTTGGCCTCCAGGTTCCAAATGAGGATTTGGTTTGGGCTTTTTGTGTCTCCTGGAGAAGTTGGTATAATGGTCAGGCCTTTTCTGCATATCCTGGGATCCAAATCTGACAAAAGTCAATAATGGCCCAAAATCCTCAGAGTTGCCTAATATGTTCAGGTTAGGGGAAAGCCAAAATTGGCTCAGTTCTGTCTGGGCTTAGTGCCTGTTTGCCATGTGAAATCAAAAAGCCCAAGTAGGTAACTTGTTCCTGGCACATCTGTGCCTTTCCATGGGACACTTTGTGTCCCCTAGATGCCAGATAATTAAGAAGGGAATTGGTGGACCCTCTTACTGCTTCTAGAAGTTCTCCACATAATGTCAGATGATCCACATACTGTAACAAGGCAACCCTTTTCTTTTTCCATTCTAACAAATCCTGGGCTAAAGCCAGTTGAAAGAGATGGGGACTGTCTTCAACCCCTTGGGGAAGGACAGTCCATGTTAATTGTCCCACCCAGGATTTTCAAATGCAAAGTAGTCTTTGCTTTTCCAAGTTAATGTAATGTAAAAGAAGGCATCCTTTAAATACAGAACTGAAAACCATTTAGCATTTTCTGGTACTTGAGATAACAGGGTGTAAGGGTTGGGAACCACAGGATGCAATGGGATCACAGCCTCATTTATAAGAATCAGGTCCTGAACTAATCTCCATTTGTTAGGTCCCTTCTTGACCCCAAGAATGGGACTGTTATATGGGTTTACAGTTTCCCATAGTAATCTCTGATGCAAGAGGGATTGGATGATTGGCTTTAGCCCCTCCCTCACCTCAGGTTTAAGTGCATACTGTTTCTGGTGAAGGAAGTGGAGAGATCTTTAATGTGAATGGTGACTGGGGTAGCTTTTACAGCTCTTCTCCCTGACTGGCCATCAGTCCAGACAGTGGGGTCAATATCTACCTCTTGCAGGGGACACACTCAGGGAATATTGAGGCCCAAGGGTAGGAGAAGTTGAGCTCTGGCCTTGGCCAGTATGTCCCTTCCCCACAAGGGAGTGGGAGTTTCTGGCATGGTCAAAAGGAATGGGAGAAGTATAAGTCTACCCAAGAACAAGAGACAGGTTGGGAAAAGAACCTCTTGACAGTTTGTCCTGAAACTCCTCGAACCAAGGTTGAACATGAGGAGAGAGGCTCAGATGATTCAGGCAGAACAGAGAAGCTGGTGCCTGTGTCCAAGAGAAAGCTCACAGTCTGTGTCCCCACTTTGAAAGTAACCCAGGGTTTGGTTGGGAGTATTAGAATGAGTGGGGCTAAAATTCGAGACCCTGGGGACTCTCACTGGGGACTTTTAAGGCCTTGGACTCAGAGAGCATTCATTAGCCCAGTGGGTTTCTCCACACTTGAAAGAAGGTTGGGAGGGTTTAGGGGGCCTCTTAGCCTTCCAGAGAGGGCAGTCTCACTTTACATGATCTTGAGACCTGCAAAACCTACAGATTCTGGAGTGGGGACCTGTAGGATCCCTAGTTGCCTTATCAGGCATTCCTTCCTTGGGTGCTGCCAGCAGTTGTTTATGTCTGTCCCTCTTCTCTTGTTTAACCTCAATGTCCCTGTTGTAGAAAGTCTTGGTAGCTTCCCTGACCAACTCATCTACTGCGGGGGGCTACTTTTCTGGGTCAGCCATCAGCTTTTGAAGTTTTCTGCAGATATTGGGAGCAGACTAGGTTATTTACTTATACTGCAATAGGGTCTTTCCTTCTGGGTTTTCAAGGTCAATCTGAGTGAACTTGATCATAGCATCCCGGAGGAGTTGGAAGAAAAATGTTGGGGTTTCTTCCTTTTCCTGAAATATCTGGCTCAATTTTCCGTAACTTATGGGCTTAAGTTTAGCCCCTTTTAGTCCCTCCTTGATGCAATACAAAAATACGATCAGACATCCTTTTTGGTGCCATCTTCATCAGGTCTGTTCTACTGGGGATTGGCCCAAGGAGCAGCCTCATCTCCTACAGGAGCATATTTACAACTCCCCTCTCTGAGTGTCATCCCTCTATGGGTCTTGTGATGGGAATTAGCTGCCTGAGTTGCAGTGGCCAGAACTCTCTCAACATCTCCATCACTAAGAGTTTCCCTGAGAATGAACATGACTTCCTCACAGTTTAAGTTAAAGAGGGTGGTGACCCAGTTAAAGGACCTTATGTAAGTATCAGGATCCTAAGTCAAATTGCTGAAGTCCTTCTTTATGTTCCCCAACTCCGAATAAGTGAAGGTGATCTGTTAATTGGTCCCTTCCCAAAAGAGACCCTATGGAAGTGCCAAGGGCAGCACAGGAGCTTCTCCATTATAAGGAGGTGTGGGTTCCTGATTCATCCCTTCCCAGAGTTTGTGCTTCTCTGGTAGGGGCAAAACAAGGGGCCACTTTAGCAGTAAAGTGGGCTCCATGTGACACTCCCAGACCCATTCTGGGTGATCCTGCGGGAGAAAAAAGAGCTGGACACATAAGGTCTCACTCCATTTTCCTTTTCACTTGCAAAAGAGATCTAGATGTATGACAGTACTGTAATCTAAGCTTCCCCCAGGGGGTCACTGGATTCCATCTCCCAAAGGATCTTAGCCCCATGCCTCAGTATAGAGAAAGATCAGTCTCCTCTTTTTTAAATTCTCTGGATCTAGGTCTTTCCAATTCTTAAGAAGACAGTCCAAAGGAGAACTTGGAGGCATAAGAGAGGATCTGTCCCCCATCTAGGAGAGGAAAGAGATGGAGGGAACTTACAGTTATACTCAAGAAGAGAGGGGAAACAAAAGAAAAGAAGAAAGAAACTGATTGGGTGGGATCTGCTGGCCCTCCCAAGTAGAAGTTGCAACTTAGATTATCAGTAATCATATCCTGTAACTTATTGGACAGGAGAGCACCACTCTATCTCCTCCAATAGACCTAGATGGGACAGACAGGGTTCTGGATGAGGACTCGTGGTGAAAAGGTCCCAGGACCACATCCCAGTTCTGGATGCTGGGAATCTGGGTCCCATGTTAGTAGAAGGCTATAGCAACAGACAAATTTCCTCTCCCCCTTTTGGGGGTTGATGCCAGGCCCACAGTAGCTCCCTCTGTATTCCAGATATCTCTGATGTCACCATTCCTCAAAGGCATGGAGCTCCAAATAAGCCCTCAATTTTAAAGGGTTAAGTATGGGCTTAAGGGAAAAATCTCTTAGACTTTGTGGCCTCTCTAGTTGGTGCTGGAATTGGCACAAGAGGTTAGGAGCTGTGCCTGGTCCATGGAGAGAGAAGTGGCAAGGATATGAACAGAGGGCCATGGGCAAAGGAAAGGAAGATTCTAGGATGTCAAAACAGTGGAGTATGGTTAGAGGCCCCCAGACATACCACTCTGGTGGAATGTCTGAGTCAAGCGGGACAGGGAAAGTTGGCTCATGGCCAAAGAGATGGCATTGGAATTGAGACTCAAAAGAGGGTTGGACTCAACATCTGAGGGCTCCTGCTCTATGCCAATTAGATTGCATTGCCCTAGAGATACCTGGGAAGGGATGATCATAGATCTCTCTCTGGCCGAAGGAGCAGGCTTGAGTGGAGAACCCACAGCCCTCCAGGAAAGAGCACTCAGATGGAGACAGATAGAGGTTAGATATGTCCCTGAAAAATGTGGATCCCCAAACTCAGGGGTAGAGTGACTGCTTCAACATGGGAGTCCTCAACTGTCCTCCCAATCACCCTGTGGTCTTTCTAATCTACTGAGCTGGAAGAGATACTCATTGACATAGCCTGGTCTGCACTTCAGCTCCCCTCTGGCCACTAAGTTATATTGAGCATATACCTGGATTCCCTCCAGAATGGTCAGGAACAAGGTACAACTCCTCCAGGCCTGGGGTCCCCTAACACCCTTGAATAGTCCATCATGCTAGATCTTGGTGGGGGGTTACTCCAAGCAGTGAGCCGAGAAAGGGACAGAGTGTCCCTCTGTGTCCACTGTCAATTAGGCTAAGTATACTGACTGAGTCTGATGTTTTCAAGCTATTTGTTGGTCTCTACCTTGATCCCAGATCAGCCCACAAAAATGTCACAAGCGAAGATAGGTGGAGAGTCCCCACAGTCCTGGGCCTGACTCTCCCAATGATGCAGAAGATTGTGGAAGAATAAGATAGAGAATGAAAGCATAGAAGCAAAGTTGTATTTTTATTCACCAAGCATGGAAGAGTACAGCTGCCTTCCCCCAGGGGTGCCCAAAATGGAGCTACCATTGAAGGGGGACTCAAGATGCTGGTTTTATAGTAGGTGGGGCCTATCTTTCCTCTGGGCTGAGGGTGCCCCTGCTTGGTTGGTTAATGATTAACTTAGCTCATTGCTAGGTACAACAGGGAAGGTTCTTTTCAGGGGCCTTTTACATCTTAGGGCCAAGGTTCTTTTTCCTTTTAATCTTAGCAAACCAAGCTTTGCAGGGTACAGCATGAAGAGGAGGTGCATTAAAGACTGTTAGCTTTTCACTGGTGGTTAAGCCTGTTCTGCAAGCTATCTGAATTCCTTCAGCTGCGGGGGGTGGGTGGGGGGGTTCCCCTCTCTTCCTGCCTATGTGTCTTTATCCCTAAAATAGTGTAGATTAATTACTGGAGCATCACATTTCAATCATGGTTCTTATTTACCTCTTTTTTTCTCTCTCTCCCTCTTTCTATGCCCCTACCATCTTCTCTCTCTTGGATTCTTCTTACAATAATTTTTCATCCCTTTTGAAAGACTTAATTTTATTTTAATTTTTAATTACATATTTATCCAAATTATGAAGTAGATTATGATATTTTGATGCATGAATATGAGAATATGAGTCAGATGTATTAACATAACAATCAAACTACACCTTTATCATGTGTTTATGTTGAATACATTGCTACTCTTTTCATTTTTTCACAAATACTATTAAATTTTTAAATTTATAACTCTTTAAGTGGTATATTTTATTATTTTATTCCACCAAGTTGACTAGAGAGAACCTAACAAAACAAGATAACAACAAAAGTACTAGCTTTAATTCTTACACAATTACACACACACACACTGTCACAAACACAGTATTTCTGCCTCCTTGTGGGGGCAGCTGGACTGGAGACCAGTATTTCCTCTAGAATTCCACTGTGAGATAAAGCCTAATAGAAGGAGCAAAATGGAAATCACATTGGCTTTCCCTGCATCTCCTTCTCAGCCTCTGTCCAGGTGGGAGAAGCCATTTCCTACAATCTGGAGCTGAACTCTGCCCTCTGTGGTGACCTCTGTCCCCTGCCTGGTTTGCCCTTGGGGAGCCTGGACCACAGCTCCCCTCAGCCCCTCTGCTCTTGGGAGACAGGGTGAGGGGGAAATGTGGTGTATGCATAATCTGTGTGCAGTTCCTGACCATGGCCCCAGTGCCTCAATTCCCAGGGCTTGCTCCTGGATGCATAGATGCTCAAGGTCTATGTGCTGCCCTGGTTACTCCGAAAGCTGCTAATAATAGATCAATAGCTCACTAGGTCATATTATTCTCATGTAATAACTATATAAGTGGTTTCTTCCCTATGTCATGAAGTGATTTAGCTTTAATTTAATTAAAATTAAAGAATTTCTTTAACTTAAATGTTGTCTACATAGTCATACATTCTATCAACAAAAACTGACACAATATATTTTCTAAATCATAAAAATACACATAAATGAAAATAAGGTAAAACTATACCTTATAAAAATAACTGGATAGGGGAAATACCCTTGAATATATGAATTTGCCAAGATATTTATGTAATGAGAGAAGAAACTAAACAATATATTGAACAAAACTATTTATTAAATTCTTTACCATGATAACAAAGACAATGAGGAATAACTACAAATATAGATTTTAGAAAATATACATATAAAAGGAAAAGACTGATTTTAACCAATATTGTTATTAGTAAAGTCATAATTTTGTCATTGATTTGAAAATTTTAGTAATGTACTATATTTTTAAATATCTGGATAAATTCATTAATAGTGTTAATTTACTAAAACACTGATGAAACTTAATCATTAAAGCAGAGATGTTGCACTTTAAGCATCTAAAGTGTTGAAATATGTTTACAAAAATAAATTTCAAACAATAAATAATTTTTATAATCACGTTTGGAGTAGAATAATCAGTATGATAATTGTTACTCAAATTTAAAAATAGCTTACTTGAAAAATGGAGCTATTTATACAATAACTTTAAAATAGCAAAGAGAAATTTTAAATGACAATTTTAGTTATTGAGATAAATGTTTTTAGGAATATGGAGTTTTTTTTATTTTGTCTTGATCTAAGCATATAGAGTTTCACATATTCTAAATTCAATGTCAAATCTTTCCAAAAGCATTATTTAAAACATATAACAAGTGAGGCAAACAAGAACATCATGAATTTATTTTTTAAGAGCACTACACACCTGAAGACATCAGGAGAAAGGCAAAGAAGCTGGTGGCTGAAACCCCTGTCATGTCACAGAAAGGTTTGTTCTCCACATGTCTCACAGGAACACACCTAACAGCTACTATTGCTTACTGGTTAAATTTGCACTATTGCAGGTTCCAGCACTACACAATGAGAGTGGTAATTGTGCTCATATACTGAGTATATGTTAATTTTAAAGATCTTAATTGCACAGATTATTAGATATTAAATTTTAAAATCAGTGAAGAAAACAAGCAAAGATTGTACAAGAAATGACAGGAATTACATTAAAACATATAGACATACATTCATAAGCAATGGTCTAGAAAAATACGCAAAAAACTGTGAACAAAGGATATAGTATTTCTCTTTTCTTTAATACTTATTTTCCAAATTTCCTTGAACATATATCATTTTCCTATAACTTAACTTTAATTAGATATATTATTTACTTATAATTAAAAATCAAGAATTACTGCCTATGTTTTTTTTTTTGGTGTTTGTTTGTAAATTAAATTGAATTATAGAGACTGGTAAAACCTCTGATGATATTTGCCAGTATTTACTGCTATTGTCTGAAAAGCTTTACAACCATCTTCTGCTTAGAAGGACATGGAATTACCGTGCAGGTGGGAACACTGGACCTTTGCAGTGCACTGAATTCATGGAGGTTGAAATGTACCAGATCTAGAATCTAAATGCTGTAATCTTGACTTGAAAGCCAGCGTGCCAAACCTTGCTGCTGATAATCTCTATAAACAGAATGATTTCTGGAAAATGTAGTGTTCTTTCATTCTAAAATTCTCTATCGTTGGACTACTCACAGATACTACATAATATAGTTTTAAAATTACAATATTTTCTTATTTTGCATAATAATCACCTTTAAATCACAGGTTTATTACATCATAGATTTAACAGTACAGACTGAAAATTACAAGATGAATTTGTAAAAACATGTCTTTTGAAATGTCTATGCTTAAGTCAAGTGTAAGAGTAGAGGAAAAAATATCAGCTATTTACAGGAGAGACCAAATAATTTCCTGGAAAAAAAAAATTACAAGTGGACAAGTGTATAAATGCTTAGTGCCACTGTTATTTTAATTTCCAGCTGCCCTCTTTCTTCTGCAGGACTCTAACAATGGCTCTTTTCACCTCTTTGTTTCTGAGACTGTAAATGAGAGGGCTCAGCATGGGGATCACAATCATGTAAAATACAGAAGCCAACTGATCTTTTCCCAAGGAGTAGGATGTCTTGGGTTTTAGGTAAGATCATAATGCTGTAGAAGATGGTGACTCCCAGGAGATGAGAGACACAGGTGGAGAAGGCTTTCTTCTTTCCAACAGTGGAATTAATTTTCAGGATAGTGGAGAGGATGGACACATAGGATCCAGATCTGATAATGAGGGACAGTACTACATTGGATCCACCACAAATATATATAATGAGTTCAACCTCAAACGTGTCACAGCAGAACAGGGTTAAAATCGGAGATATGTCACAGAAGAAGTGCTGGATGACATTAGACTTGCAGAAATACAGTCTGCTCATGAAAACCACATTGATGGTGGAATCCACAAAGGCAATCACATAGGAGCCAGCAAGCAGGGCATGGCACAGTCTTGTGGACATAATGATTGGATAGTGCAGGGGGCTGCAGATAGCTACATAGCAATCATAGGCCATGGAGGAGAGAAGCAAATATTCAGCAGCAACAAAGATAACAAAAAAGTACATCTGTGTGAAGCATCCAGGAAGGAGATGCTCTTGGTGGAAATCAGTAGGGTCTGTAAAGTTTTAGGGGTGATGACACTTGAGTAACTGAGGTCGACAAGTGACAGGTGAGTGAGAATAAAGTACATAGGAATGTGAAGCTGTGGATCCAGGTGGATGATCAGTATCATCCCCAGGTTCCCCAGCACCATGATCAGGTAAATCAGCAGAAAGAGCATGGAGAGGACCTGCTGTGTCTCTCCAGAGTCTGTCAGCCAAATGAACATGAAGTCAGGCACACTGGTGGAGTTCCATCTACCCGTGGTGTCCTACTGCACTAATGGTTGAATAATCAAAGTTGATATTTAGCTTAATTGACCTGAAAAATGTTTTTATTTTCATGAGTGGCATTTTTATAATTAGTATGATGTTTCCATTCATGGATATAAATATACAGAATATGAGCAAAGCTATTTAGTTGTTATGTATAGCTGTAGGATATATTGGCATTTGATTCTTTTATATTCAAAGGATCTTGTGTTCAGAATGAACCTGATAGTATTGTAAACACTTTCCTTCATTAACACATTTAATTCACATGAAAATATTGTACCTCCGGGACTGTTTTCCACATATTTTAGTGCAGAAAAAGGGCATAAAATGTTCTAATGTAAAATCAGAGCAATTACAGGTTGACACTGTGATTCTATCAAAATACTTTCACCCCAGAGAACATGCTTATGATATTGTGCTTCTGGTATAAATAGTTTTAGTGAATGCATAATTATTTATGCTAAAATCAATTTTTATATATTATTTCCTGTGTTTTAATTCTCAATGCCTTCCCATACTAGTTGAAATAATTCTAGTCTTGGGATTTCACTGAGGCAAAGTAAGATTATTGTGTGTATAGAATTTCAAATTCCCGAAGATGTGACTGAGAAAGTAAAATAATCCTTTAACTATTAGGATTTTAAAGATTGGCTACTTCTCCCATGTTCTCTGGCCAAGAGCAGGAAAAGGCACCTCTTCCTGTCCTCCCCTCAGCAATTGGACTGAAAAGTAATGATCTGACAGAAAAATATTGTGTCCTACTTAAAAGAATATTCAGATACAACCCCAGGAGTTCAATATCTGGTTTAATTTGGACATGGGAGGAAGGGAGCTTGGGGTGACCTTGGCATAAAAGCCCTTGCGCCTCAAAACTCGCAGATAGAACTCTGATGCCGAAAGGGACCTCTCTGTCTCCTTTGGCTTAGGGAGGAATACATTCTTTTCTTCCCACCAATTAAATTTTCTCTATCTATTTTGGGGGCAATAAAGGCAATAAGGACCTTCAATTCTGATAATGATGTATTTTCTTTACATCTATTCAAAATCAATTTTCTTGCATAAATTACATTTTCAGAAAATGTACATTGCTTGCATACTTTGTTTCCACCCATTCTATATTGCTGCTTTGCAAACCATAACATTATTCATGGCAAGGTTAAATGATATATGTATCCATCCATGCTAATCTGATAAAATTCCCATTTTATTTCATCTAGTGTAATTTCCTCCAATTTAAGAATGACACTTACTTACACTGGGTAAAAATGATTAAAATAAATAATTGATAATTTGAAATAGGAAGAAAGGTCCAAAGGGGTAGGGGTGAAGGGAGGGGAAGGTGAAAGGAAAGAAGGGAAAGGAAAAATGATGAAAAAAGAAAAAAACATGGAAATAAAGTCTATGTAAATAGGGAAGTGTTGAGGAGGAGAAGGGTGCACAGGTAATGGGGGAAAAAATAAGAACCAAGATACATCATGTACAGGTACAAACACCCAATGATAAATGTAAATGCATTGTATACCTAAAATGTACCAATAAAAGAACTTAAGAATTAAAGAAAAAAGAAAGACCAAAAAAGAAAACAAAAAAAGAAAAAAGAATGATACTTACTGCGAGACAAAGACTGAAAAAAAGAAACTTCTTCCAATAATATCTGCTTGGAAATTTGTAAAACTTAGATTTCAGGAGTTGAAACCTTCATTGGTATAGTATTTATTTTTCTGACATAATTTAACTTAATATTCCTGTGTATTCCTTTTTCATTCTGAGGTTAATTATATCACAGTAGAAATTTTGTTCATGTGGTATTGAACTGCAAAATTTATCAAGAAGATTTGTCTACAGAGAATTCAAGGAAGCAACTGTGAAAATAATCAGAACAGTTCATTCCTTCTCTCCAAGGCTGTTAATTGCAGGGATCCTTATATGATGGACATGTGGAATACTGCAGCATTTGGTCATCCTCAGGGAGCCATTTCCAAGGAAGACTGCTTTGAGTGATTCCAAGGACAAAAGTTTGATGATTAAATGGACAGAATGTTTGGTTTTTTTTTTCCTAGAGGCTCCACATTAAAGAGCATACTTATCTTCTCCTGTGATACTCTAAGTTGCCAAACTCAATTTACTAACTTCTCACATTGATACATAGTTACATAAACTTACAGAGAATAATATTTACATTCAAAGGAAGAATCAAGAAGTTTTGACTAGGGTGCAGGACAAAAAAAATTCCAGAGACATGGTCATTTTATGATTGATGCACTCAAAGATGGAACAATAAAATTTTCACTAGGAACATTTTTTCTTACAAGTCCAATTTGCCCACAGAAATAACACACACTCATTAGAAAAAATATTTTAAAAATTCAAAGGAAATGAATCAACTCAAGCCTTGTTTACACAAGAGCAATTTTTCCATTGATGCATCCTTTTTGCTCCAATTTTTTTGAATATGTACTTATTGATTTGCATCATTATTAGAATACTGTGTGTTCAGGATCTTATCCTCATCTCATGGCTACAGTACAACCTACCATGACCTGATACATTAGCCTATTATTAACCAAAACCCCCATGTATTATGCATTGGAGGATACCCCAGTTTTCCCTAGATGCATCTGTGGTCACAGATGAGAATCACATGGGGCAGTACCTCCATTCTGGTTTGGGAGGGTGATGGGCTTCATCTACAGCCTATCTTTGTGTAATGTTTTACTCTTTTAGTGTACTTCATTTTATTTTTATTTTATTAAAAACAAATGAGTGGAAATGATTAGCACTAATATAACTTTTGTAATGAATTCAGTGGGCAAAAACGTATTCTTGTTCTATATAATCAAAACATATGTTGGGCTGGGGATTTAGCTCAGTGGTTCTGGTGCCTGCCTTGCAAGCACAAGGTCCTGAGTTCAAGCCCCGGTACCAAAAAAAAAAAAAAAAAAA
>NW_004624856.1:1280803-1292854 GCF_000247695.1 Heterocephalus glaber | reverse complement strand
TTTATTAAAATAGCACTTAAGAGAAATAATTAAATAAAATTTTATTTAAAAACCTAAATTTCAAAAATTAATTTATATAATCACATTGATACTAATTGATTTACTAATTGATTTACTGATTGTTGTACAATTTTAAACAACATTAAACAATTAGAAAATAATTAGAACTACTGATTATAAATTAAATAAATTGCAGACAGAAAATTAAAATGGTAATTATAGAATATGTAGGGAAAATTTTAAAAATAAGGAAAATATCATTCTCAACCTGACCTAAATTTATTGGATGACACAAATATCTGTAGTAATTTTTTCTTTATGACTGTATGAAAATGTAAAGGTAACGAAACATTATTACATTCAAATGAACTTGTTTTTAACAAGTATCTTCAACCTAAGGAAATTAGAAGAAAGGCCCTAATTAGTTTACTGAAGAGTTGTGGCATGCTACAGAATGACATAATTGCAAACTGTCTAGGAAGTACACATCTAAGAAATGTTGCTGCATGCAGGTTTTTAACCATTCACAATATTTTAGTTTCCGTTCACATTCAGAGAACACATTTGTTATACAGGTTTCAGTGACAGTTATCCCATGTTAAACTTTTATTGAATATAGAAAGCTGTGAAAGAATACATAGGGAACAACAGATATTAGGCTAAATATGTAATATACACATGTGTATTTACAACTGTTCATCTAGAAGAACATGCACAAAACTGTCATTGGTAGAATTTTTCTCTTTTCCATAATAGTTGGCAATATTTTCCAATTTTTCTGAAATATTAATGTACAGTTTTTCTTATAACTTAAATCTACTTCAAAATGTTATTTTATTCTCAATCTAAAATTGAAAACTCAAGTATTTTATTCCTTTTTATCCCTGGGAAGATCCTCAATTTAATTCATCATAGGAATTAATAAAACACCTGTAGTTCACATGAAAACAATTATATTTCTAATGAAAATGGCCACCACTCATGCATGACAGCTATCTTCTGTTGGAATTGACCAGGAATAATTATTTACCTTGTTCAGTTAGGGAAACAGAATCTTAAAATTTTAGTGACTTACCAAGAGCTGTACATTTAAAAGCATAGCAGATCTAAACTCTAAATTCTAGAATATCTGATTCCAAAATGAGTGCCCTGAACTATGTTGCTATATGGGCTCATTATACTGTAAATGGAATGATTTTTGAAACTGTAACCACTGTCCAAAATATATCTTTTTCATAGTAAAACACCATACAATTGGAGCATGAATGGAATTATTTATGATAAAGTATTTTCTTATTTTGAATAACTGTTGTCCTTAAAGACACATGTATTTGGATCATAGATTTAACATGTTTCATGGTTGTAAAATACAGTATGAATTCCTAAAAAATTCTTCAATATTTCTGGGATCAGTTTTCATTAAGTAAACAGCAGCACCACAGAAATACAAACAAAGGAAGCAGTTGTTTTACAGGCAGAACTGAGATTCACTAGGAAAGGAGAGGAGTTCAGTACTTAACATCACTGTGATATTAACTGCCTGCAGCCCTCTCTCTTTTGCAGGACTCTCAGGGCAGCATTCTTCACCTCTTTGTTTCTGAGACTGTAAATGAGAGGGTTCAGCATGGGGATCACAATCGTGTAAAACACAGAAGCCACCTGATCCCTTCCCAAGGAGTAAGAAGTCTTCGGTTTTAGATAAGTAAAGATCATAGTGCTGTAGAAGATGGTGACTCCCAGGAGATGGGAGGCACAAGTGGAGAAGGCTTTCTTTTTTCCAGCAGTGGAATTAATTTTCAGGATAGTGGAGAGGATGGACACATAGGATCCTGATATGATGCTGAGGGACAGCACCAGGGTGGAGCCAGCAACAATGAATAACATGATCTCAAAGTCCTGAGTGTCACTGCAGGACAGCACAAAAAGTGCTGCAGTGTCACAGTAAAAGTGCTGGATGACATTAGAGTTGCAGAAATTCAGTCTTCTCAGGCAAAGTATATTGATAGAGGAATCCATAAATCCAATTACATAGGAGCCAGTGAGCAGGGCACGGCACAGTCTTGTGGACATAATGACTGGATAGTGCAGGGGGCTGCAGATAGCTACATAGCGATCATAGGCCATCGAGGAGAGAAGGAAACATTCAGCAGCAGCAAAGAGAACATAAAGGTAAAGCTGAGTGAAGCAGCCCAGGAAGGAGATGCTCTTGGTGGAAGTCAATAAGTTCTGTAAGGTTTTAGGGGTGATGACACTTGAATAGCTGAGGTCAAGAAATGACAGGTGAGTGAGAAAAAAGTACATGGGGGTGTGAAGCTGGCGATCCAGCCAAATGATTAGTATCATCCCCATGTTCCCCAACACTGTGATCAGGTAAATCAGAAGGAAGGGCATGGAGAGGACCAGCTGTGTCTCTGCAGAGTCCATCAGCCCAATGAGGATGAAGCCAGGCACACTGGTGGAGTTCCAGCTACTCATGTTTTAAACTAGTGAGGAATCAAAGTTGATACTTAGCCGAATGAATTCACAGTCATGGTATGAATAACCAAGTTTTTTTTGTACCGGGGATCCAACTGGGGACCTTGCACTTGTGAGGCAGGCGCCGGAACCACTGAGCTAAATCCCCGGCCCCATAACCAAGTATTTTTATAATTAGCTTAGTATTTCTAACAATTTCTCAAATGGGAGTGAAAATATTCACTTGCCACGTATAGAAATGCTTATAAACTAACACAAACAAATGGTGCAAGATAACGTTCTATAGCATTAGGATGAGCCTGATACTATTTCTCAGGCTTTCCTTTATTAACACATTTAATCCCCAGATAAATATTATTCATTGCTACTATTACCCACATTCTCTAGTTGGGAATCTGAAGTCAGAGCAATTACAATATGACACTCTCTGACTCCATTCCTGTGTATAATTGTTTCAGCAAACCTGAGAAATGTCATGTAGTGAGAAATGATAGGAAGCAATTTTAATATATAATTTACTGTCCTTTGAACCCAATACCATTTTGTGCCCATTAAAATGATAAGGTTTCTTTTGCAGAGTTAAGGAGGTGCATTAGTATTATAGACCAAATTAAATTATTAACTTTCACAACATGTGATATTTACCTAACTTGACCATATCAAACCATTTTCCCAAAAATTTTAATTTCAAAATTTGCTCATTACTTGTAATATCCTGATTGCATCCACTCCATATTTCTGTTTCTACACATCCTGGCATTTTTTAATATAAGGTCCACATGCTATGAGTATACATATTCCTCTGCAAAAGCTGTAATTTTGGTTTATCAGCTCCAAAATCATCTAGTTTTAAGAATAATACTTACTGTGACCCAAAGCTGATAAATATGACTTCCAATAGTGTCTTTCTGGAAATTAATCAGCTCTCAAATTCTTTTCAGAAATAATATATGAAATGCATTTAAAAATCTGAAAATTTCTGTAATATAGCATTTGTTTTCCTTATGATAGTTGACTACATTTTTATGCATTCATTAGATAAATTAATCCTGAAAGGTCGTGCCTGACTTGGTCCAATTGTTACTTCCCAGGTAATCTCCAAAGAATCTGAGGGAGGAACTCTGAATATAAACAGAGTGGTATATGCCTTGCTTCTCACCTGCTAATTCCGGGGAACCTCATGTAATGGGCATTGAACCATAAGACAACCTTTGATCACCCTCAGGGAGCAGATGCTAAGGAAGTTTATTTGGTATGCTTCCAAAGTTTAAAGTTCAAGAATAAATGAAAGAAGGGATTGTTTATTACTGCACACAGGTTCCACAATGAAGAATATAATTACTTGGTATTCCTTGTGATGCTTTGATTTTTAATAAAAAATATTTATGTTTTGAACTGATCAATAATACATAAATTGTAAATTATAAATGTTTCCATTTTATAGTCACCATCTCGGGACAACTTTGACCAAGTAGGAAAATCAGAAATTTCCAGAGAAATCCCTAGTTACATTGTCAATAACATTACTAAGATTAAAATGGCAAATTTATTGTTATGAAACACTTTATGCTTAAGAGCATGATTCTACCATAGAAATAAAACATGAATATTTAAAAAATACAAAAAAATTCAAAGAAATCATTGAAAGTAATTTAAAACTTTTAAATTTTTTGACATAATTATAATTTCTCCTAATCATTTCTTTATATTCCATAATAATTATATCGATATGTAATTATATATTTTCAAATTATTATATAATTAGTATCTTCTTTTTAGAACTGAAATTTTTGACCCATATTATGTGTATGTAATATTAAAGTAGGTATTTCAGGAAAATGTCCACATCCCCGAGAATTTTAGCAGGTAATTTCTTGCAGTAGACAAAGAATCTACTTCTGTATTTTCTTTGATTAACTTGTAGAAGGGCACTTTTGTTCAACAGTATATTAGTTTACACTGAGACAGGCTCATTTGGAGGTTTGAAAGCCATCACCAAACTATAAGACAACTGGTTAACCTTGAGGTTTGAGCTAAACAAAAGGCTTAGATGACATTTTCTGTCAATGCCATGTCAATAGACAACATGTGTTATGTAATTTTCTAGTTTTTCATAAAGTACAAAAATTATATTAAAATCTCACAAGCAAGGTTTTGTTGTGCAAGGGATTCTGAACACTGAAACCTATTTGGATCAGGTTTAGAGCTTTTGATAGTCTTGATTTTTGATTAACCTATTCTACTACCTTGTGTATATAGCCTGAAGTTAGAGATTCAATTATTTCACTAAGAATAATGTAACACTACCATTTTAACTTTAAAAATTGGAGGTGGAATATTTTGTTATTTTTAAATAATCATCCTAAATTATACTGTATTTTGATCAGGAAATAAGACTCAAGTTAAGCTTTGAAAATTTATGAATTATTTGATCAAATAGTATAAATAACTCAAATATTCTGACAAAGAAATACTCAAATGCTGATATGGGTATCTAGTCTTAAATCAACTATACAGTATGTAGAGATAATAAATGCTAAGCACATAGAAAAAAGGTCCAAAAATAATTGCTACAGCATGTTAGACTGTAAGATGTAATAAGAATAAAAAAAAATACCATGTGAACCAGCATGAACTACCTTGATCCACATATTCTCTTTACGAGAGGAACATGGTGACATGAGAGGATGAGATCTCCTAACCAGTGACTCCAGACATTAAAATCATACGTGTATATACAGCATATAACTTCCATATATTTAATACTATAACCATTCAGAAGAATCCCTCTGTAAATTACTATGCCATATTACTATATATGTATTTTGAGAAATCATTTTAGAAACACAAATTTTAGCAAAATGGTTTTATAAAACACTATCTATGCACAAATGTGTGAACATTGAAGAAATATACAAAGACAGAATCCATTACCCTAAAGAATACATTATTGTACTTTGAAAAGCCAATGATAACACAGAGAAAGGACTTAGCTTCAAATCATATTGACGTATTTGTAGATATTTTTAAGACTACAAATATTAAAAAGCAAAAGAACTTGCAATATTTTTGGAGAGAAATTTTATAAATAGTCATTTTCATTGTAAAAGTTATTTTTCTTTGTAGAAGATTATGTCACATCAACATAATCTTTGTGGTTTCTTTCAATATATATTCTACATATCATAGCCAGACTCTAGTTACTACTCAGTGATTTAATTTAACAGTTAATGCAGTATTCAGTGATATATTTTTTTCAATGGTCATTTTTCAAAAATACTCAGGAAATTTTATTAAGTATCAGACACTCTTTACAGGAAAATAATTCACACACACTGAATTCCTTCCTTTCATACTAAGCATTTTCCAGTGACTTTCTGATTAGAAAATGAGAGAATCTGTATAGATCATCTACACATATAAAAATTCCTTACACCTTACTTTTGATTTCTCTACCTATAACATTTCAAACACACAAATACATTGGTGCACACATTCACACATATTCCTAAATTTTATCAATTATTTGGATTTAGAGAGACATATTCTACTTGTGTGTAAATTGTGGCCTACTGTTTTGGTAGAGAGCCTTCTTGATAAACAGATTACATTTCTGTGTACATATATTCCTTGACTTATAATGGGTTATGTCCACTAAACTCAGTGTAAAATAAATACATTGTAAATGGAAAGTGTACTTAATACCCTGGACTTACCAATCATCATTGCTTAGCTTTACCTTCCTCAAATTTGTTCAGGACACCCAAATGAGCATGGGGATTCACCTAACACAAATATATTTTGTATTGTATTGAGCATCTACATCCCAAAGTTTGGGCAGCACAGGGCACTGGGTTTGCCATTTATTCCCCCTCATGATTTGTACATAGCTGGCTGGAAGCCACTCTTCCCTTCTCCCCACATGAGAGTTGCAGGGTTGCATGCCCAGCATGAGGAGAGGTCAAAATTCAAACTCTGCTGTAGGATTTCTAATGAATGTGCTTTGTTTTTATGCAGTGAGACAGTAAAAGAAAAACCTATGTGCCAAACTACGGCAAGTATAAAGCTGCCATCAATAATCACGTGGTAAAATATTTAAGCTCTGACCAAATGATTCCACAGTATACAGATTTATATCTCTTGTCTGTTATCTCTGCTTGTACTGAAATCACATGTATGTTTATAGTTAAGTACTTTTTTACCCTCAGCTACCATTTTGTATTGTTAATAAAAGTCAAGTGTGCTTTTTCCTTAGTCATTTATTTCTTTACTCAATCTTCTGATAGCTGAGAAAACACAGTGTCAGGCCAGATCAAGGGGCCCTTAACAATTTTTAAAGGTGGTGATGTCCATGCTCAGACACGGAAGTGCAGATGCATCTTTTACTACCCTGTGTCTGCCATGTCTGAATAACAGATTGTGCTCAAAGCACCTCCTTCAGGGTGACTTGCAAATCCAGAGGGGTTGAAAGGGGTCATCTCAGTGAAATTGCCCCCAGCCTTCTGACAACTCATGCTTTGTGCTAAAATGCTGAAGGACCAAAGAAAGTTAGAGAAAGATTCAAGTCCCAAGATGGAATTATCACAGCTATCTTAGACTCGTGGGACAACAGTATAATTGATGGAGAGCAAATAAGTTAGTTGAGAATTTATACTTATTTTTAGTTTTTACAGGCCTGGTAGGCACTAATAATAATTGAGATCCACATTTGCATAGAAGTGGTACACTACAAATATTGCTGTCTGGAGGATATGAAGAGATTCCTACAGGGATTTGTAATCACAGGATATTTTAGTCTATCATTGGCCCCAAGTCATAGAATTAGTAAATTATTTAGTATAATTTTTTATATCATATTCTACAAAATTGTAAGGATTGTCTAGAAGCAAAAACTAGGATTTGTGAATTTAATATTGTTTTTTGTTTCACAGACCTATTTTCTAAATATGTAACGTAGTCTACAGATGTATTTTAGCAGCTCATTAGAAATTTAGATGGGCACAATCAATAAAGCTTAAAAAATTTCTAAAAAGAAAAGTAGAAAGGTAAACCTCGTATTATATATTAATGCAAGCATACTTATACTTAACTTTTTTCATTCACTTACCCTTTCTTTCTCTCTCTTGGTTATCTGTTGAAGACCTTAGCTGATAACATAGTTCAAACTGATTCCTGAGTGTTTTTTTGAAACTTGATTTTTTTCCAATATAAATTACATATAGAATCATATGATAATTGCTTTGTTGTGGAACATTAGTTTCCAAGTCAATAATTACTAAAAATTTGCTAAAAAATTAAAACAAAATTCAGTTGTATGGATTTCATTGCTATTAGAGAAAATAATTTTGTAATTGACTCCCAAAATAAATGTAAACATCATGTACTGCAAAAATGTACTAATACAAGAAAAGAAGAGGTAAAAATATGTGATAAATATAGAAACCTGAAAGGGTATATGTAGTTAAATCATATTTATTTTAGGCATTTATTATAGTAACCAAAAGGGACTTGAGTTATATTAACTGCAATTAATTATTTAAAGTGTCCCATGCTCCCAAGTGGTCCTATTCATTCATTTAACAAGGATTTATTCAATGTAAGCACATTGTCTTGCATGTCACAATATTTTTAAGACCTGCTGAAAGATGTAGCCAGATAAAAAAAAAAATTCAATGTGAGAAGCATACAGACACACAAACCCACACATAATTTATGAAAATAAAAGGATGCCTAAATTAGGTTTACCTGGGATTCAGATTTTCAAAGCAAATCCACTTGTCTTGCAGTTCTCGTCCATCTATTTTTGGTCTACTATTCTTTCCTCATCTATAATTTTGGATCTCATGAATTTCCAATACAGTGGCTTTGATCTGTTATTGCTAGTGTAGCATCTGTTATTACTTGGCATAGGGCTGTTCCAGCTATCATGAACACCCAGCTGTATTATGATGCTAATAAAATTACGTGTGGTTTTGAAGACAGTTGTGGGTATTGTATAAATTACCTTCCTTGATGGGGTGGAAATTAGAGCTAAATTAAATCAGATTATTGTTATACCTCCTTAGTGATTAAAATCTTTTTTATTAGCTGGAACCTGGCAGCATAGTCAGGATTGGTTTAGTTCTTTATATCTCTAAAGCTACCCCAAGATAAACAATTTTCTCTGCAATCTAGTGTATTATGCAGACCTCTTATACTCATCTCTTCCTCAAACACTTTTACTGTCTTTATAGTGAGAGTAATCAATTAGCATCTTCCATCTCTTGAGGTTTGTATTTTAATTGCACCCCAAGGTCTATTTGTAAATTGCATTCAAAATATCTCCAAAGTGAGCTTTCAGGTGTATGGTCCTTGATTTTGTTTATTTCATTTTACACGGCCAGGGACATATGGAAAAAATTTAATGAATAGAGTTTTAAAAACATGTTTGTCTTGTTTATTTGTAGATATACACATGATGTTTCCTAAAACATTACAACATTATAGAGAATCTATAGATATATTCTACCCCATCCGGGTCTTCCCAAGCACACTCACAGAAAGAAATGAGCTTTCTATGCACTGATTTAATATTCTCAACATATTTCAATATTACCTTCATACCTAGGCTGACAAATTAGGCCTGATTAATTTCTGATTGCACCCAATAGCATATACACAAAATCTTTTACTGAAAACATGAGTGTGACCTAGAAAAAGCATTTAGAAATGCAAAATAATAATCAAAGTGACGGGCTTGGAATAATGCTCATGGTATACTCAATACTCCTCAAATTGAATTCATTTCATCATTTTCTATTTTGTTTGCTGGCTTATTTATTTTAAAACAGCTCCCTGAGCCAAACCACTATTCTTATTTAAGTTTGTTGGGACTTAAGATTGGCTCATAAGAGTGAAATTTTCAAAATACCCCAGAGTAGGGACTATGCTTTCAATACCACTAAGTTACAAGATTTCATAAGATGTGTATACTTGTTTCTTCTCCTGAGGTTTTTATATTCTTTGTAATGCTTGCCTTTTTTTTTTAAATTTTGGTACATGTTTGCTGTGCATGACAATCATATTCCCCATGGGGAGTTGGTCCATGTACAAAATAAATCTTAATTAAAAACATTTTCTCCATCTCTTGGTCCCCTTCCCTTTTGCAAAGTATCAATCTCCCTATTTCCAAGTAGCTGAGTTTCTTTAAAAAAAATTAAAATTGCAATACTGGAACAAGGCAGATTTTTTATTCCCAGGGGACTATTATCTCTAATTCTACTTGTCAAGTTAGAGAATTTTAAAAATGAGTAAATTCTATTACAGATGTGTCATATATCACTTATTAAGACAAATATAAAGTATATTATATTTTTTCTTCTGTGTTGTATAATTGTGCATCTTGACAAAATAAAACTTTGGAAGGATTGGGTTGGAGTCTCAAAATCTCAAATTTTTTTATTCATTCTTTTTTTATACATTCAACACACATTAATTAAACAGCCACTGAAAGGCAACACTGTCTTGTGAGAGACTACAAAGATGACAATGAGACAATTTCTACTGTCAAACTCCCTAAAACTGTTTCAAACTTCAAAATTTTCCTGAGCTACCTAATACTCTGCATTTGGTGAAATGTGTGAACACTGATGTTTAATTGTCAAAGGACTCTGGTTGGCCTCCCCATAGGATAAATGTGCATTATATAACTGCTAGCTCAGTTGCATGTGTAGATTCCCCAAAATACAATTAAATTTCCATCAAGCATTTTGACTTTTAATATATATATTTTTAGCCTTATCCAATTTCTTGATTTGCTTGAATCAACTTCTCTAATTCTAGCATCTTAGATAATCATACTAGAATTATTAACATAAAGAAATTTACATTGATATAATAATATTATTAAATAAAGTACAAACTGCCCATTTTCCATTACAGTTCTTTTATTCCTTTTCAGGATTCAATCCCACATGCCACTTTGCAATTAATTTCCTGTCTCCTTAGTCACCTACAACCTTAACTCTTAAATATGCTTTCCTTTCCTTTCCTAGATATGATAGCTGTTTAAGGTATTGGTCAAATACTTTTTAGAATGCCTTTCAATTGCAGCTTGTTGGATATTTTGTAACAATTAAATTGAAGTTATTTATTATTTGAAAGAGTTCCCAGAGAGGTGATGCATGTATTTTTTTTTCACCTTATATCAGGACATACGACATTGCGTTAAATTAAAACATTTAAATTAATGGGTGTGATACATCTTCACTATAAACTCACGAATCTTTTATTTATAATCAAAATATTTATAAATATTTTTACTTTAAAATTTTACCATATACTTTGACTACACCTTTTAAAGTATGAGACATTCCAATGTGGTTGAGTAAATTTTTATGGGCCTCTTGCCAAAATATCAGTTTTATCATATCCCCCCACTTTGACCATTTACATCTGTACAGTGAAATATCTCATAGAGCTAAATAATCCAAACATAATCTTAGTTGATATTTATTTTGTTATGATCCATGAGGAATACTTCCTCATGCCTTTATTTAATATTGATATGCCAATCTCTAATAATAATTGAAAACCTTATTCTAGAGTGGTTATTTTTAAAGTATGTAAAGAAATAGAGAAATTTTTATTATCTTTATTTATTCATTCCCTCTTAACTATCAGAACATAGTATGTGAGACAATCATATAAAATAAACTCACCAACTTCTTCAACCAGTAAACAGTGAGCACATTCAATGTGATAGTGGCTTTCTTGTCAATGAAGTAAGTAAGATGCAGTGATTTCCTCACAAGATGATGTCCAGAAGAGGAGATAGAAATGAAAGTAAAATTTTGCAACTCATTTTTACATGCAGTGTGTAATGATAGAGCAATGGAGCAAGGTATTTGATTTTGTAGGGCAAGGTTTGTTGCTTGTATACATTATCTATTGTACATCTTATATGTGGCCCAAGAGTATTTCTCATCACTCATTTCAGCCTAGGCAAGTGAAAACATCAGACTCCAAAACATGGTCTCATCCAGTCCATATTTGGTGAAGTGAAGAACGGTGAATCCAGGCCAACTTGGTAGGTATCAGGCTTGTATGACAGTTTATAGAGAACTTGTATCCAGGAAAAAAATAACATGATGGGAAGTAGCTGCAAAGATAGTGGTGATATGAGTTGTGGAAATCTGGGTTTGAGAAACTTGAAGGATAACTGAGTGAAAAAAAAAAAACTATTCGAGGGACAGAGATGTAAAAGGCACAAATGTCCTTTGACAGAACGAATATTTCTGCTCAGGCTTTCTTAGTTATCTTGGTTAGCTTGAGGAAAATTTTATATTTCACACTGTGTTCTATAAAGATAAGCTGGAATAGAATTGAAAAATTTTGATAAGTAATGAGATCTAACATAAATACATGCATTCTTTTAATAGAACTTCCTGTGTTTTTCACAGGGGACTTATTCCAAGACCTGCTGCAGATACAAAATCTGCAGATGTTCAGTCTCTTATAGATGTGGTGTAGTATTTGTATACAATCTATACATATCGTCTCAAATACTTTAAATCATTACCTAAAATATCATTCCTA
>NW_004624856.1:1254985-1271341 GCF_000247695.1 Heterocephalus glaber | reverse complement strand
ACTGAAGGTTCCCTAACTGTCTTGGATTCATCTTTTCTAAGCATGAAAGTAAAATTCTTCAGAGTAAAAGCTCTTTCTTGAGGTTTTAATGACCTTTCTGTGTGGAGCAGTAATAAAACTGAGGTGTTCTGTTCTATTTTATTTCATACTTAGTGGTGGACACAGAGATGAGAAGTGGAAAACTGTTAGACCAACATTGTGAAGGGAACGGTGCTCTAGGACCAAATTCTTCTGAGCAGTTTACCTGTGCACATTTCCTTTAAAGATTGTTAAGCTGAAAATAGCAAAAGTTATCTTTGGAACAAGCATTTGTCCATTTTCCGTGTAAAACAAGCACCAATATTTTTTGTCATAAAAATATTTTACTTATTTCTGCCCTTAGAAAGGAGTCCAAGATAGAGGATAAATTATTATTTGTGAATTTTATGATTCGCACTATATATATTTGTGTTTGAATCTCCACATGTCTACATATATTGGTGTATAATATGTATATTATGTGAATAAATGCATGCATATTCATATTCACTTCTTGTACAAAGGAAATAAAATACCATGAATTGTCTCAGGTAATTGCATTGATTTGAGTCTAATTTTCAAGGTATTTAACAAAATAACCAGAGCCATGTGTCCTATGTTATATTAATCGTTTAGGTCTCTTTTTCCAGTGATATTAACACCAAGTTTCAATAAAATAAATACTCCATTCCAGTGGGGCCAAAGCATTTATTAAATCTCTATGAGCCTTATTATATAAAGCATTGTTTCATATCTTGGCTTTGGTGTGAAGTTAACAAGGAAGGCTTCTCATTTCTACAGCCTTCTTGGCAGCTTCCTTCACCTCCTTGTTCCTCAAGCTGTAAATCAAGGGGTTTAGCATAGGAATCACCAGAGTATAGAGTACAGATGCCACCTTCTCTTGATCTAAGGAATATTGTGAGGTGGGTTGAATGTAACTGAAGCTTACCAAGCCATAGAATAAAGTCACAACTGTTAGATCTGAGATGTATGTGGAGAAGGCTTTTTGTCTACCTGCTGCTGAGTGGATCCTCAGGATAGCAGCAACAATGAAGATGTAGGAGATCACCACCATCATGAAGGTGACCATGGTGATGATGGTCCTGAAGACTAACAGCAGCAATTCACTCATGGACGTGTCAGAGCAGGAGAGCTTTAACAGGGGAGGCAGGTCACAGAAGAAGTGACTGATGACATTGGGCCCACAGAAGGACAGCCTCATTAAGCCAATCGTATGTGTTAGTGAGTTGATTAACCCTCCAACACATGAGTCCAACACAAGGACAATGCAAACTATTCTGGTCATGGCCACTGTGTAGAGTATAGAGTTCACGATGGCCAAATAGCGATCATAAGCCATTGCTGCAAGCAGAAAGCCCTCAGTGGTAATGAGTGACACAAATAAAAAATATTTCACAATGCACGCATTGAATGAGATTGTCTCCCATTCCACAAAGAAATTCAGCAGCATTTTGGGTGCAAAAATGGAGGAATAGCAGGCATCAACAAATGACAGACAGTTGAGAAAGTGGTACATGGGTGTGTGAAGTTTGGGAGTTACTTGGATGAGAAAGAGCATTCCGAGATTGCCCACCAGGGAAACAGGGTAGATCAGCAGGAACAGCATGAACAGGGCCACCTTCAGCTCCATGTGGTCTGTCAGTCCCAAGAGGATAAACTCGGTAACCAGTGTGAAATTGATACCAGCCATGCATTTGCATCTCTTAATACCCAGTAACGACGAGGAGTGGAGACAGAAGTACATTGAGACCAATGATGAAATCTCAATAACTCTGGAATCCCTAAGTAACTATGGAACTTTGGGTAGTGACTTCTCCTCTCTTGTTATCCTGCCTACAAGATTAGGAAGTTTCAATCACAAAGTCTATAATCTCTTGAATCACTGTCCATTTGCTTCATGTGCAAAACATGTGAGGGAAAGAATAAAATGTTGGTATCTTACATCTAGGGGACCTTTAAAATGCTGCTCTTAGTGTAAGTAAGAAGATAAATTGAATTTTATAGTAAACATACATAAAGAAAATCTTGCTTACACAGTGTAAGAAATGTTTGGAAATTCACCCACTTTACTCTAGTAATAATTTAAAATGTGCAATATGTAATTTAAAATATATAAAGATGTAAGAATGCCCCACACCAAATAAAAATGAGGAGTAGTGAAAAATATCAGTTACAGCATGTGAAGAAATAAATGAGGAAGGAAAAAAAAAGAGAAAGAGAGAAAGGGAGAAAGGAATGAAGAAAGGAAGAGAAAGAGAAGAGATGCAAGAAAGAAAACAAATGGCACTATGCCATTTTAACTTGAGATATTCCACTTATGCCTTCGTTATTAGTATCTACTTCATCTTTCTTTCTTTCTTTCTTTCTTTCTTTCTTTCTTTCTTTCTTTCTTTCTTTCCTCCTTCCTTCCTTTCTTCCTTTCTTTGTTTTTGTGATTCTGGGAGTCAAACTCCAGGCTTACTCATAGAGAAGTGCTCTACCATTCACCTACTTCCCCAACCCTTCACATATTTTTTTTTAAGTCAGATGCGACAAAGGACAGGAGCTAGCTTCCAAAATCTCTGAACCCACCTCAAGATAATAGCCCAAAGCACTAGAAATGGTATGAGGGGGGGCTCAGAACTGGAATATGAAATGTGGAATAAAGCAACTCATAATTGGCCTTTGACATCCAATAGAAATACTCTCTTGAGAACTGAGAACCACAATTTCTTTTATTTCTCTGAGAAAAAGCAAAGTGAACCCATAAAATAAGGCAAACTTGTAAAAAAAAAAACCTTGGCAATTCTTTGTTTTCCTTCATGTTGCAAAAGAATGCTTGCAATAATCAATGGTTTTTCCACATAACCAATGTATATCTCTCTATTGCTTACTACTACACTCTGACTAAATATAACTGTCTTTTACATTTATATGACAAATATAAACAATCATAAAAAATCAGCAGTGAATTTTAGGATAAGATGTTGTACTTAGGACAGAAGGCTTATTGGCTGGCTTTGTTCAGATTCTTATCTGGTGTAGTGATGACAACTATAAGAATCAAACACAAAGAAGATGGTTCTTACTGTCCCACACATTCCCCTGCTTTAAACACTTCCCCTGTAAGTCTCAGAAAAATGATTACATTGCAAAACTATTAATAACAAATAAACAGATATATTCCATCTTTATTGTCTATACTAATAAATGAATAAGTCAGATTTAAATTCTTCCTCTAGAAAGAAAATTTCAAAGAATTAATACATTGATAGTTTCATAATGACTTTCATGCTAATTTTTGAGAGATTTGGCCTTCCTTTGTATTTTGAAGTTTTTATTTAAATTTTGGAAATTTAAATTTGACTGAGTAGTAGAATGTATGCATATAAGATTTAGATTAGGGAATTTAACTTACCAATGTAAGGAAAAATATTCAAAACCTCAGCTGATTTAGGAACCTTGTGGCCTCCCATTCCCCTGGTTCACTGCCCTATATTTTCTAAAAATATACAAACAAAAACCAGAACTTCTATCCCCTTCATCTTTCCCAGAAAATAAGACCTTGCTGTTAAATAATCACCCTTTGAAACACAGAGATAACAAGTGCCAGCCCCATCAGCCGTCCTGGCCTCCCCTGCCTTATATGGTAACCATGGAGTAAGAGAACAGTGGTGGCAGGAAGGCGAGGATGGTCTGAGAGGGGCTGGTGTCTTTGTTCTCTAGTTTTCAAGACATTATTTTCCAGCTAGGTTTTATTTTCCAGGAAACACAGCAAATATATCTTACTTTTAAAATGATGCTTGCATTAAGTAGATGATGGTGGTAACTGGTATCAATATTGAAATGCAAAATTATCCTTTAATATAGTAGAGGCAAAGGCTGCAACTCATTGGCAGGAAGTTAGAGCAAGATGATTAAAATACCATTCTGTAAAAAGGAAAGTGTACATAAAATACACAGTTATAGATTCACCTTAGGTGAAATGGGAATATTTCTCAAGAGTAAGCTTCTTATTAAAAGAATAAAATATGCACATTATTAAAGATTCTGAGTTTCTTGAGGGATCTAGAAAACACTCATGGACATAATGGCTTCCCTAAGGCATTTCATTCCCTGAATTTTATAATGAACAGTAAGAAATGTGAGACAAGTGTGGGGGAAAAACAGAACATGTTTTCTGGGGAAAATGTGATTATTTGACAATGTCTGCTCAGTATTTTAATAAAAGTACTTTAATATGCTTTTCAGAATATGCTCATAGGCCTATGTTTCAGGAAAACAAAATACAGTCATTAGTAAACGTTTAGGACAATAGAAGAACTGATGTAAATCACTTTCACTCCTTGGGTCCATTGGACAAGAATGACATCAAAGAAGACTAAAACTCTTACTTCTACTTCTTTAAAACCTTCTTTTCTTGTTGTTAAAAAGGGAAAAGGCTTTACTTAAGATAAAACGAATTCCACCATCCATCTCCTGAATGTTTATTTTTCCAGTGCAGTGCATGGCTACTGGCACACAATCCCATGGTCTTTGCCTTTACCTTACACTGCATCATGACAGACTTTGTTAGTGACGCTTCACATTGTTCGCTTCCTAGGCATTTAAATGAATTTGTCCTCATTCTTTATCCTACAACAGTTCATTTTTTTTTTCTTGTAAGTACAAATTTCTTAATCTCCTTAATCAAAAGCTAACTTTCAGGTGATAGGCCTGGAAACTGATATTCTAAGATTGAGTTAGAAGAGAACCTATTATTTTTAAGGGCCTACATCATTCTTAAAGCCTCATGAATTCTGTTTTTTAAATGTAATTCCTTTCCAATCTCTTTGTAAGAGTATTCAAATTCTGTTTATCAGACCAATATTATCTTTTTATATCATATATTTTCAATATTATCTTTTGAAATTATACAAAATATTGGAACATAGTTTTAAAATGACTGCAATGTCTGTAATCCCAGCATTTGGGAGGCTGAAGTAGGAGCGTCACCGTGAGTTCAAGGCCAGTCTGAACTACATAGCTAGACCTTAGGTCAAAACACAAAGCAAAACAAAAATGACTGCATTAGCTGGCCTTCATCTGACAAGAACAACAACAAAATAATTAAAGTTAAGTAGTCAAAATTAGGTTCTCTATCTTCTGAATCTTATGTTTATCTCTTGAAATCACATACAATACTATGCTTAATGCAAGTATTACTGGAAAATAGTTCTATGATGATCATTGACAAATAAGTTTTGAAACATCTAGAGACTTCATTATTAGTAAAATGACTTTAATTTTTAGAAGCATTGATATTTAGAGGTTATATTGGGTTACAGTTGAATTTAGTTATGGAAAGCTATATTAACTTCATTTAATTATTATTAACTTGTGCTTGGGACAGTTTTTTCATTAGTCTGTATGAAAGTCATTCAGATTAGTATCTATATATTTACATATAACTAAATGGTATGCAAATTGTTAGTGAATATGCTAAATTATTAAATTTTAGAAAAAATTATTTTTCAAATGAAACATTGCAGAGCAATAGGACTGAAAATGACAAGAGCTTTTGAAGGAGGTGCCAGTGAAGATCACCATGCTGTGTGTCACACTCCACTCTGGTGAGAGTGGCATTGGGAGCTGGCCGTGATGACATCAGTGGTCAGAGACCAGACCCACCAGGCAGGGCTGTCCCAGGCAAGGCCTTCAGACTCTGTGGCAGGGCTAGCACTGGGCAGCAGCACCCCAGAGAGAAGACCACTCCTCAGCCTCGAGGCCAGGCTCAGGAGCTGGAGGCTAGTCCAAGATTTCCAGGTTTGGGGTGTGGAGGTGGTGGCTTCCAGATATCTTTGGGAATTGGGACATTTCCTTTGGCATATTGGCCACAGCATTTGACCTAAATGGTGGGCAGCCCCCTCCAGCTGTCCTCCTGACCGACACCCCAGGATGCAGAAGAGCAGTTCCTTTTACGCCTCTTCCTGTTGTGGCCCTTGAGATCAGGTTCTAACCCTGATTGTCCAATGCTGCGCTTCTGTCTGCATCTACCTTGGAATGTCTGGACTGGTGATGTGCCACCCTTGAGCCCGGTGTTTGGCTTCCAGGCTAACCTTGATCCTAGGATTCAGTGGGGTCAATAACACTTCAAGGAGTCTAGCTTCTCCCTCAGAGCTCTGGAACTCATGCCTAGTTGGCAAGGAGCCCCATGCATCCCCACTCTGTACACACCCTTCTGTAACCTCCAGTTTTGGTGCTGAGATCCCATCATGGAGGGCACCATGAAATCGACTCCACCAACTCAGCAGGTGCTGACTGCACAGGGAAGATTTGGGAAGAAAGAAAGTATCAGAATACAATTTCACCTGAGTTTTATGTCACAAAAACAAAGGACGAACCGAATACTATTTATGGATGCTTCCTTTCTTCTCTTTAAATACCTCTTGGTAACTGGCTTCTCCTGCAGTGGGGTTCTTCACACAGAGAAGTTTCCCTTCCACGTCCTCAGGCCCCATTATCATACTGAACCACAGTTTTGTTTTGCCTACTGTCATTTGTGTTTTGGCAAGCTTTTTAGTGTGCAGGATTCTACTGTAAAGAAAAGAAGTGCTGCTCTGTTCTCTTTCTTTCCCTTCCTCTTCTTAGACACAAAATATTGCTCTCCCAGGAAGATCATAATTGCAGCAGCTGAAGCCACTTTATGAATTCACCAGAAACCCAAAGATCATTTATTGGCTCTGGCCATGCTCAGTGTTTTTGGCCCCAGAGAGCAGCTTGAAAATCTCTTGGATGTGGAGGTAGAGAAAACACACAAAAGAAAGGAAGGCAGCTTTGGCAGTCTTCCTTCCTGTGGAACCCAAGTGAAGTTATTCTTCCCAAGCCCTTGGTTTCTTTTTTGATTTTATAAGCTTCATCCTGACTGCAAAAGTGCAGTGGCAGGCAGATTGAATGTTCACCTTGTGGGGTGGTTCTTGCTTGGCCTGCAAGGCTTCATCCTAGAAACCCAGCTTCTTTCTGGAGACCTCCGCAATGAGGGGAGATGGACTTCTACTGGGGACCCCATGCTCACTTTGCCTGTCCACACTAGTCCTGCCTCACCCCCAGCTATAGCCAACAAAGGAAAGACAGCCCCAGCTGCAAGGTCTCCAACCTTTTCCTTCATACCTGCTAATACCAGAGTTCAGTGTTTTAAAATATATAGAAAGCATTGAATGAATGGGGGGCTGGTTCAGCTAATCCAGTTGGTAGGACTAAGTCAACATCTTTACATGGTGCCTCATGGATTTTAAACATCCTTGGGCCCCCCTCAGGTGTGCTCTTTCCCTCAGCCTCTTTCCCAAAGTCACAGGGCCCCTGGACTGTCCCTGCCCTGGTGTCCCCCCACCCCCACCCACCAGTACTCTCCCCCCGACGTGTGGAGGGAGAGTTAACTTCACCAGCTGAGCCCAGAAGGCTAAAGAAGAGCTGTGGGCAGGAAGACAAATCACTGGGAACATTCAGGGAAATGGAGCCCAGCCGAGGCCCGCCAGCAAACGCATGCCAGGAGCTTTTCATAAAGCCCATTGGCCATATGCTCTGATTGTGAACTTTAGGGGGCCACAGTCACCCTATGTCAGGCTCGGGGCAGGAGAGCCAGCTCAGAACTGCTGGCCCAGCCCCAGTGGGGTCCCCTACCCCCTGCCCTTCTGCAGGGTCCACGTTCTGCTGCCAAGGCTGCTTTCCTTTCCTTGTGTGTATTTTCTCTGCCTCCTCCCTTCTGCTAACCTGGTGATCTAGGATCAGGCCCAGACCACAGCAGAAAATGGCACCATGTAGAGTAGCACACCTTGAAAGCCCACTTATTTTTACTGTTTTGAATAGGTTTGATTTTGAATTAAATAAATGGTTTAACATTTTAAAAGTGGCAGTGATTGTGAGAATATAATTGAATAATTTTTGACAAATCAACACACCAGGGAAATGATTGTGAAACATGCCTTATTTTCATAACACACCAATCCTTTTTTGCCTCTCCCAAAACTCTACCACTTACAACCAACCCCAAGGAAATGTTGAACTGTGTCTGTATCCTTTTATAGGATATTTGTTTTTGTAGAGTTTCATCAAATTGTATAATACAGCTGTCTATTGTGACCTGTGGAAGACTGGCTCCAGGGTCCATATATAGACAGTAAAAATCCACAGATGATCAAGATTTTTATATAACATGATGCAGAATTTTCATATAATCTGTGTACATCCTCCCATGTACTTCAAATTGGTTCTAGTTTACTTATAATACCTATGCAATGTAAATGCTATTTGTTGTAAGTGGTATTTGTTATAAAATTCAAATATTTGTTATACTGAATTTTTAAGGAAATGATAGGAAAAAAGTGCATATATCTTATCTCATTTTTCTCATTTTTTTCCCCCAGAGATAATATTTTAGTCATGAGTAAGTACAGACCTGGGGATGTAGCTCAGTGGTACCACACCTGCCTGGCAAGCACAAGGTCCTGAGTTCGATCCTTGGTACAAAATAAAAAATCCAAAAAACAAGTAAGTGCAGAAGTTCAGAAGTAAAAATGTTCCAGTCAGTTTATAGGCACTTTCCAAAACATTTTCTAACATTTAATTTTGAAACATTTCACAACTACAGAGATTTTCAATAAAAATTTTGAGAGAACAGTTAAGTAATAACACATGCACTTCTCCCATATAAACAGCAACTTCAAGGAATATAATTGTTTTATCCTATCTCAACCTCTTCATAATTCTGTCTTACACACATGATACATATGTACAATTTTTATGTTAATTGTGATAGATTACTTTCCAGTGCATAGAACTTGTGCCTGCTTTGTAACAGTTTGAGATCTGCTCTGATGTAATTAATCCCTTCATTTAGTGATGCTAAATCCACAGCCCACTGTGCAGCTTCTTGATTGGCCTTCTGTTTCCTCCTCTTGCTATTCTAAGGCCCATTTATTCTTTTTAAAAATTTATTTTATTGCTACATTTAAAGTATACAATATAATGACATTCATCATTGGAAATTTACACCTTTATGTAATCCATCTGGTTCTTATTTTTCCCCATTCCCCTGCCCTCCCTTGAACCCCTCCACCCCTCCTTATATACAAAGACTTTGTTTTCATTTTTTCTCTTAAGTCAAGTGTCTTTAAAATTGGGAAAATGTGAGTTGAGTAACTTGCCTTTCTTTTTCCAGAAGCAAAGACTCTATACATGTTTAATATACCCCACATGATCTATTCCACTTCTTGAACTTTTCCTCCTTCCTCACTTTACCTCAGTTCTCATCTCTTTTATCCTGAATAATCCAGGACATCTTCCACCTCTTACACTTCATTCCTTGCTGTAAGTCTTCCCAGAAATTTTCCCTCAGAAATCCTAATAGCACCCGCTTTCTCACATTTCAGTTTTTCTTGCCTAAACTACTTGTTGTAATAGCAACATAAACTTCTAATCATTACAACCCCTTTCCCTCAATGCCAAAAGCAAACATTTGTTTTAAACCTTTCTCAAAATCTATTTATGATTTTCATCAAGGCAAAACCATAACTATGAAATGTGATGAAATCTAAAAAGCAATTTATTCAATCCCAATATATGATAGCACAGAGTAAACATTCTCATTCCCAAGGAAAAAGAGGGAGGGTATAAAATAGGAACAGAACAAGACCAAAACCTAGCTAGGGAAAATTGAGTCCTGTAGTTGTATGTCTGCCATCCAGGGCAAATGGTAGTGAGCTATAACTTGCAACCACATCTCCATGGCTTTGTAAGTTGCAGACCACACAGCCTCTCCCCTAGGCTAGTTCACCTTATTGTCTGCAGATTTCCTCAGTAAACAGTTCATGTTCCAGGCATCTGTGACAACATGGAGTCACCACTCCACCTCTGGCTTCTTTCCCACAGATTCACGCACTGTCCTCTCAGGGACTTTTCATCTGCACTGCCAATCATTTCTATGAAATCTGGGTGGAAGCCTCCATTATACAACAATTCTTGGCTTCTGCACACCTGCACAATAGTATTATATGAATGATGCCAATGTCTGGTGCCAGCATAAGCAGTAGCCAGGCTCCCTATGGCCATAGCAATAGAGGTCTGAGTAGGTAAGTAGGGTGAAATAAAACTTAATAAAACAATTCCCTAAGATTTACTGCAGCAGGGGTCACAAAGCTCTCTTCTCAAAAAAAGTTTACACTTTTGCAGTCTTGAGCCTGCAATTACTTTGGTCTTGCTGATATATGAGATTCTTCCAAGGGATCATTCTTTTTTTTTTTCATTCTTCTTATTCTGACTTTCCCTTTAATGGCACTAATTTCCTCAGTAATTATATCCCCTTTGGCCCCCAACTGTACTAGTGATTCCTATCAGGTCAAAATTTAAGTTTTGCAAATACTTCCACTTGGCTTTCTGCTCCTGACTGGCACTACAAATTTGGCTTAAAGCAGCTGCTTTGATCCATGCTCCAGCCTGAATTTGAGGCAGCCTCAAAATTAACTCCACGAGATCAATTAGTCAAATCCACTTAATCTCAGTTTCCTGCAAAGTCTCAAGATATGGTCAGAATGCAGGCAATTTTTCTGCAAGAGTGTAACACACAAGGAGTTAGTCTAATTGCCAATAAAGGCTTTCATTTTCAGCTGAAAAAATTTGAACCTGGCCATTACTGTACACATTCCTATCAGCATTCTGGACTTCTGCACTCTGACTAAATCACCCCTGTATCTCTAATTATAACAATTTAAATCTCCTTGAGCCAGCTTCTCCAAAACTTTCCAAACATCTCCTGCTAACCAAATCCAAAGGTGTGTAAGCCACATGGCCAGATAGAGTCAGCAAGTGGGTCCATCTAGGTACCAGCTTTCCCAAAGTTGGAAAAAATACTAAGTATATCTAACTTAATGGAGAAGTTTAACTTCAGCTGACATTGTCAACCATTTCAGGCCATGGTCAGATGGCTCCAGTGCAGAAACCTCATAGCAGAAGTGTGTGGTAAAGCAAAGCTACTCCATTCAGTGTGGCAAGAAAATGGAGGAGATGATCAATGCTTGAGAGAAAGCTGCCAGGGACCAGATAAAGTACTTAAGGTCATGCCTTCATGACCTACCCAGATACACCCAGAAGTGTGCTTTGCTAAATATCTAGGATGCTTCTAAGCACATTTATTGTTTCACCTACATCCTGTATAAAAATGTCTTGATTATGGTTTTGTTTATAATGATGTATGCCAGGTACTTTCTAGGGAAAGATACTTCTAATAGATTTACTTCTTTCCTAATCTGTAACCACCTATTGCTTCACGTGGTATTTTAACTACTAAAGAGCAGCTTCTAGAACACAACATTTCTTTCCTCAACTCATCATAATTAACTTGCAGAAAATTAAGCTGTCTGTCTCAGAAGCACATGGTGATAAGGATCCTGGAATTCAAAATGTGGTTCCATTTCCATGAAGAATAAGTATGTCCAAGATAAATATTCCAGACAAAGCACAGGGAACTCTGAAGATAACCCTTTCCCATTGGATGAGTTTTCTGGCCATTGTTTCACTGTATCCCTATTTAATTTTTCAAGAAAGTGCTTTTACTTCCCTGAGCCCTAACAAAAAGAGATTTGAAGCAATAAATAAGGTCCTGCATTTTCTTTGGTGCTGGCTTTAAATAAGTTTATTTTCTTCCAAACTGTCTTTTGACTCCTATTTCTCAGGAAGGATTACAGTCCTTAAAGTCTACTATGATTGATACAATTGTAAGGAAAATATACTTGCAGAATAATGTCAGTTTCACAAAAATGTACACAGAGTTTATTCAAGTAGGAATTTTCTTCCAACATATTGATTTTATTGCTGCATTTTTCATATCATTATTCCTCAGGCTGTAATTCAGTGGGTTTATCATGGGAATCACCAAAGTATAAAACACAACAGAGATCTTTTCCTGTTCCAGGGAGTACTGAGAGCTTGGCTGGAGGTAACTAAAGGTCACAGACCCATAGAATAAGGTCACAGCACTCAGATGTGAGATACAAGTGAAGGCTTTGTGCCTTCCTTCTGCTGAACAGATTCTCTGGATAACAATGATGATGCAGATGTAAAAAACCAATGAAAGTGAACATTGCAATGACCCCAGAAAAGACCAGAAGCAGCAGCTCATTCACATGGGTATCAGAACATGCCAGCCTCAGAAGAGGGGGGATGTCACAGAAGAAATGATTCACGATGTTGGGGCCACAGAAGTCCAGCTTGAGCAGACCTAGAGTGTGTGTCAGGGCATTAATGAGCCCACCCAGGTACAATGCAAGAACCATCTGAACACAGACACTTTGGGTCATAAGGACTGAATATGACAAGGGCTTTGCTATGGCCACTTAGTGTTCATAAACCATCATGGACAGTAGAATGCCCTCCGTGGATACATATTCTAGAAAAAAGCAACTCTGTAGAACACAGCCAGAGAATGTCGTGGACTTATGTTTCGACAAGAAATTGACCAGCATCTTAGGAGTAAAGACAGTAGAGTAGCAGATGTCACAAAAAAAGAGATTGCTGAGGAACAAGTACATTGGGACATGCAGTGGGACATTAAAGCAGATCAAGAGGATCACCCCCCAGTTACCTAAAAGTGTGAGGAGATAAATGAGGGTGAAAAGCAGAAAGAGAGGAATCTGCAGATTGAGATTTTCAGTTAAGCCTATTAGGAGGAATTCCTTCACACCTGTATGAGTCCAACCTGCCATATATTTGGGTTCATGCAGCTCCTTAATTGCAGAAAAGATGATACCAGACAGAGGAAAGAAAATATCATTTTCCCCATGATCTGTTATTCATCATAGCATGAGACTTTTACAGTTTCCTGCAGACTGATGGAGAAAAGAGATTAACTTCAGCAGTGGGCCCTATAGAAATTTTAAAAATTGTGATTCAGTAACACCTCAGTAATGAGGTGGATACAATAATCCCTCAGTTCACACATATTTCTGTTCACAAACAATTTGGTTTGCAACCAGAAGCATTTGGCAAAGTTTTGCTTCTGTTTATGAACTCCACATTGGGTGATGAATAGGAAAGCAGTAATCTTCCCCAGAATCATGGAATACATGAAGTTCATGAATCAAGGTACCACTACATTTTATTCCCTGCTAATCAATTTCTACATCATAAAATGGGAGACTGAGAAAGCTCTTATCCCATAAAACTATTAAAAAATAAAATGGATATTCTAATCCAGAGACAGGTACCACATGTCTGTCTCATATGCTAGTGATTTCTGCCATGAACTACAAACTGACTAACTCACCATGATTAGGAAGTTCTGTATCATCTTCCCATAGACTTGTTCCTATAGTTTTACCCCCAGTGAACTTCAAAGCACTGTCTCCTGCAATGTGCAGCCTTTTCTTTCTTTCCAAACCTCAAAACTCACACTTTATTTTTTTGCCTTATGTTCTGCCCAGCTGTTCCACTTGGGAGAACTATGACTCTGCCTGGAGGCAGATTTGAGTGAGGAGAATAATGTAAATCAGTCTTTTTCATTTGTGTTTTATTGCTGAGACTGACTAAGCATTTGGAATGTCATTAACTTGACAACCATCTAGTCCCATTTCATCTTTGAGTAATTTTGCTTTTGAATGTTTTTTAATTAACATTAGAACAGTAAATGTGAAGTAAACATTAAGTACTGCTAAAATGTACCAAAAATTGAGGGTGATCAAGAGATGGATGGAGGCGTGAGAGAGGGAAAGAAACAAGGCATTAAGATGTGTCAGATACATATAGCAACTTCTCACATCAAATGTAACCATTATGCACTACACATATGGACTGATGAACTGAAATTAAATCATAAAAAAGAAAAAGCAAAAAAGAGAATAAATTTTACATTACCCCCCCGAAATAAACATGAAAATTAATTGTAGACAAGCAAGGTGTGGTTTGAAGAACCAAAAACTATCTATTAAATATATTTTATTTTTAAAAACATCAGTTGTCAGTTAGTTTAATGTGTTTTTGACATATGTTACCAATTCAATAATATTCATTATTAAATGTCAACACATTAGTTTATCAGCATATATATTATAGATTCAATAAATGTGTATGACTTTCAATTTTGCCAAGAAATATTTTGTTCACTATAGATGAAGCAGTGAATGAGATAATTTGTCTTGCTTTCAAAGTGCTCACATTCCTTTAGGGAAATAAAAAATACCTATGTTTATAAGTACAATTGTGGTAAGTCCTATAAAACAGAGAAGATGGAATGTGAACAAAGAGAAATAGCAGGTACTTTGTTATGCAGGGAAATGATTTACCTTGGCTGTTATAGCAGTTTACATCAAAGTAACGTTATGCACTTTGGCACAGAGGTCAGAAGTTTGAAATCAGTTTGTGGAGACTGAAACCTGGGTGTCAGTGTGACCACACTCCTTCCAAGAGTCTCAAAGAAAGAATCCACTTCATTGTTTTTTGAGCTTCTAGAGCTGCATTTTTATCTTCCGATTTCAAAGTTAGCACTGTAGCTCTTTCACCAGTCACTACACTGCCTCATTCTCCTTCTGTAGTGGAATCACCTTTGAGTGACTGGCTTTTGCAAGAGCACTTGAACTTTTCTTTTCTATTGAAACAATCCAAGACAGTCTCCCTATCTCTTGAGATCTTAGATTGACCCTCATCTGACAAATCCCTTTGCTCAAATAAATGTCATTTTTTTGTCTTACTTACTGTCTATATCATTTACATTTTTACTTTTTTTTAATCATCCAGAGAACCTGCTTTCTACATAAGGTAGTATGTAAGGTATTAGTGATTTTTAAGGAGGGTGCATGAGTTGAGTCCTCATGGAAGTTAATGTTTAATGAGGTTAGAGTGTGGGTGAGCCAGTGATATAGTTGACTGGGTACTGGTAAATCAAACCACAAATCTTTGATCTATAAACAGAGTTTCACTCTTCAAAAACAAGATATAAATTAGATCCTGCCTCTGTTTTATGTCAATGTTCTTTGGAAGAACAGTGAATCCAAGCACTACTTTATGCAAGCAAAAGAGAAAATAGTGTGTCTGGACTTAGCAAAGATATTTTGTTATTATTAATGAAAACAGTTTGCAAAAGAGGGATTCAAAGAGCTTGATTGCTAGAAAAAACTCAATTTAATAAAAAGCAACAAGCAAATTTGTGGTGAAGGGACATTTGGTTTTTGCTAATGACATTTTTTTTCCTTCTGCAAGTTTTCTTCATGAAATAGACCATCATATCACTGGAGTATGATGAACCAGAGCAAGTTTGAATTCCAGTACAGTGCTAGCCTTGGATTGCACTGTTCTTTGTCTATGATAAACAATAAAAATGGAAGAAATACATCAGAGATCATATAATTTTCTAATTTCTTTCATTTAAAGAAACAGAGGTGTCTTTCCAATTTACCTGGTATATATTTCAAGATATGCATGTAACAATGACCAGTCTTATGATACTGATCAGTCTCACGATACTGATGAGTATGTCTCAACACGAGAACACACACACACACACACACACACACACACACAGAAAGCACATAAAGGACAGAGAGAATGGAATAACGCAAATGTGACTGTCATACATTTTCAGTAATAGTTCTAGCTTTATGTGTTGAAATCAGAGTAGAAATAATAAATGCAGAAAAGAGTTACCAAGGGTGAAGATAAGAAGTGTTCCTGTAGTGTTAGAATTGAAACTAGAACAGACATTCATTCTGCCACTAAGAGCAGAGCTTTTGCTACCATTACTTCAGCCTTAATAGCATTAATATCACATGCCTATAGTTAACATAAGACTTCTTTACCGTATTGGTAACTGTGAATACTCTCTTAGGGAAATACTAAAAATTACATTTATATGCATAAAGAAATACTCAAATACAATTTTTCCACCTATAGCTCAATACCTTGGAGTGCCAAGATAAAGAAAATTTTTGTAAATAAATATAAAATATCTTCCTAGTAATTATTTTTGACTTATGACTCCAAAATCTAAACTAGAAAATATATAATCATCAGTGAACAAAATACAACTAGAGATAATAAAAAAGTAATCCAGCAAAAAGCATCAGAAGAACTATTGATTATCAAATAATGGTATCTTCATATTGTTTGGAAATAGTTATTTACTAGTATATAAATAACTCCTATATATTCTCATTTGCTTTTACCCACAAGAACTGATTAGACTGACAGAGTATTTATAAAACATTCATTTAAAATATTGAATGTAGGAGTGGGACCAAGTGGGGCTGAGCGGTTGCAGCCTGACTGGAACCTGCTTCCTCTGGCTTGCTCCTCCAGCTTGCGACAATGACAGGCTTG
>NW_004624856.1:1236688-1248045 GCF_000247695.1 Heterocephalus glaber | reverse complement strand
CTTTGGTTTCACGGAAAAAAAAAATTAAATGTCATCCTTCTATAAATAGGTCAGTTAAAAAATTACATGGTTTCTAACAATTAAAGCATCTTGGGATAAAGGTATGATAGTGATGGTAAATAAAATTGAAGGAACTAGAACACAAAGATATAAATGCCATTTGGATACATGTTCAAATGCTCCAATGGAAAAACAGCTGAAGTTGTTTCTTTCACACATGATCTAACTGCATAATTGGTTCATTATGAAGTAGATAGAAATGAGTATATCACATGACACTGTAAAACTTTAAAACTTTTATTGATGAATTACTCACTGAATTTTATATTGGATTACACCCAAAATAAACACTTGCAAAATTAATTGAAATGAAGTACCTCCTTCTAGCTAATGAATAATTAAAATTCATGGTTATCTTCTACTAGTTCAGTAGGTCCTACATATCTACAGATAACATCTCATCATTCCTTTAAAATTCCATTCTACTAAAGCTGCAGTGAACACATAAAACAGTGTGAACACAAAGTGCATGGATTTTCTTACAAAGTACTCATTTATCTTTCTTTATGACAATGCTACACAAAGAATGTAAATTAGGTTTTGCAAACATGTACTAATAACAATAAGAAACTGTGGTGATTTTCATAATTTCACATTTGTTTATGGGGTTTTAAATTCACTTTTTGGTTACTGTTAATATTTAAAATATACCAATTATTTGTGAGGGAGGGAGTGGAAGATGATTTTAACTTCTACTTTTAATTCAATAGCTTGTCTTGGGTATTGTAACATAAAAGTGGAAAATCTCTGCACAGAAAATAAATAATGAAGGTTTCTGTCAATACAAATTTTCAAAATTCTAAGAATTGTAATTACATTGCATACAGTACTGAAAGAATAAACAAGACATTATTAGACTAGCTTTGGATACAAAATGAAAGACAAAACAAGGAAGGAAATTCAAAATCCAGCAAAAAGTTAGTGAATGAATGGCGTTAAGTACATAATGTGAATAGGGTTGAGGATTCTAAGCAGGAAAACCAGTATGATTAATCACTGCTAAATCAACGAACATGCATACACCAAGGTTTATTTTTTAAAGTAATGAAGTCAAACAAACAAGTCAGTGTCAATGGCAAGTAGAAAATCCTGTGTGCTACTTAAAAATCTCTATTGTTATATAATTACAGTATTCTATCAAGACATTGCCGGTTTTCTTCAATGGTTTCATTGTTCTCTAAAAGTTTCCGTGACCCTTAAGAACTTCAGATTTAACATGACATGACAAAATTAGGAAACTGATGGCATATGAACATTAAATGCAGGAAATATTTGAGAAGTGTTGCAGTGATACACTGTGGTCAGGCCACATGTTCTCAATGTCACAAGATTTTCACCCCTCACTGGGAATCAATGCCTTGTATAAACCAAGGAAGACCATTTTCTTCTCTGTGAGGGCTGAGATTCCTGTATAAGATCCTTGCCAGAAGTCATGTCATTTAACTAAAAGATTTGGGCCACACAACCTCAATCACAGTCAGACCATTGCAGGGCCTTAAGCTTCTCTTCTAGTGAATCTTGAGGTGGATCACAGGGATATTGTTTTTCGGCCCACCGGATACTTGAAGACAAGTTCCCAACTCACTGGAAGAGGCTTTTGTGCAATCCTGGAGGTCCTCACTCTGTAGCCCCAGATGTCATTTTTGCTTACACAACGTTTATTTTCCTGATGGAGAAAACAGCTACTGACTGGTTGGTTTACAAGTCACCTCTGGGCTGGACCATATGTTTCTTCAGTCTTTCTTTGTAGACAAATATCTACACCTGACAATCACACTTGAAAGTGGCCTGAGTTCTGGGGTAGTCCTCTCAGTTAAGCTAATTTTTTTAGTTGTTGTCTCTGTTGGTTCCCAATAATATTTTGTATAGGATGCTAAAAAGCAGGTACTAGAGGAGTAGAAGAACATCTAACTGCAACACGGCAGTGTTATTTTTACTGAGTAGCATAACCAAACTGAAAGAAACAATTTAGATTCTACCAACCATGCTGTAACAAATAGCCAGAAAGAATAGCCAGTTCTGGAGGTGAATGAATTAGCCTAGTATTCTTGACCTGGGTATGGGAAGTACTTTATTCTTCAAAGTGACTCTGTTAGGAGTCAAAGAGGTAGAGTGTATATGCACCTTGGTGAAGCTTGACACCGTCTGTATAACAATGACATCAGTGCCCTCCATTTCAGAGTGAGCCAGATGACCGTTTCAACCATCATTCACTTGGACATCTTCTGTGGAAGAGTGTCAGATGGTGTGGATCTTGCTTTAGCAGAAGGCTTCAAGTGTTGCCACACTATTCTTTGCTGTGTTCATCATCTTAAAGATGTGGATTTCTACAGCAATATGAAGCATCATGCTCATAGAACATTTTAATTACAACAATATGGTTCACTGACCTAATGAGGTATATAAATCACTATGGAAGCCACCATTTTGTATAAGAAAGAAGGATTGAATTAACAGCAAATTTATTCTAAACTAATTCCTTATTGTCTTTCTGTAAACTTGCATGAAAGCTACATAGAGGTTGAGAAAATCAATTGTGGTAAAATATTGTGATGGAATAAAGATGGTTGTAAATTCCTTACCTCTTCTTATGGAAGAGGGGGTGGAGTTTATTCTCCTCCTCTTGAATCTAGGGTGCCATTAAACAATGTTTTTCCCATAGAAAGCAATGGGTGTGATACACTTGGACTTCTGAGGGTAAGTCATTAGAAATTCGTGGTCTTTGCTTTGAATTTTTCAAACTCATGCCCTGTGGCCATCTTGTTTAAGACAACACTTGGGGACAGCAAAGAGAGATGCCATAAGACTTAATGAAAAAGATACTCACCGAATGGGCAGCTGTTCCAGCCCTTGATGTTCAAATGATGCACTCGATGTTAAAAAGCAGGAGATTTCCTCCTTATACATTCCTACTGAAGCTATGGCTTGCTGAGAGAAATGAGTGAGTGTGGTGAGATTTAGTCATGGCGTTTTATAGCAGAGTAATATACAACCAGAGCAAGTGTGGGGTTAGCAGCTCCCGTCACATGCTCTGGTAGTCACTGTCGCTGCAGCTACAGGGCCTGGATGTCTGCCTTTGCTTCCATCAAATTTACATTGTACTCCTTGGTGGCAATGCCAGGATTCTGTCCCCTGAATGGAATAATTCATGAGATTTGTTTTTTAGTCTCCAGGAAAAGCTGCAGAAAAAACTGGAACTCTCCAAATTAATGAATTTTGACTTTCATACAAGGCTTCAAGGCCACCATTTATCCATATCATATGACTATTGGGTCCCATCCTCTAATTAGGCTTAGGAGGGAATGATGCTTAACTGATGGTAAAAATTATATATTTCTGCTACTGAGTAATGAAGGTAAATCAAACCAGGTGACTGATCATTACTACAGAAGAGTATGAATTACAGGAACAAAAATCCTTGCTATTGATTCCACTTCTGTGAATTGCCCTCCAGAATGTATGGTTTCAAAAGGCTGTAGGATATGTTGTCTGGGGTAGGATAGGGGCAGGAAAGTGATGTTATATAGTTCTTCTTTAGTTTACTCAAGAAAGTATGAAACAAAAATCATGAATTTAGGAAGCATTAAATATTTTATCTTTCCATGTAGAGAAATAACTTTTGATATAGAATAATTCTAGTTTTTGTGTGCAGTGATGACTGGGTTTTATTACAAGGCAATGGAACATATACATATTTAATTATACCTGATAGGAATGCATTACTTATGAATAATAGGGACTCTCCACCCTCATACTTAGTGTGTGCAGAGAATCAGAGGTACAGTATGAGTGTGGCTCTTTCAATCCATAATCATTCTCAACCTCTACCTTTATAACTGGATAAGCTGTTAACTGTTTAATAGTTTTCAAATACACTGTAATTCAATTATTTTAGAGTAGGAATTTGAATTATTAAAATTAGACATACATATCCCTTGAGAGTATATTACATAAACTTTTTTATACAATCCTATCACTGTTCACAAAATACATGGATAATATATTGGCTAATACTCTGGTACTACCTCAATATTGGTTTTAATAAGCAGGATGTCCTAAAATTGTAGGAATAATTCAAAACTGCTCACAAATTTCAAAACTACTAAAAAATTAATACAAATTAATTAATGGCATTATAGGCCACAGACCCACAGTCTTGATAGGAGGGCACATGTTTTAACAAGAAAAAGAGTCACTGAATTGGCTATTCCATTTTATCTCTTTTTCCCTCTGGGAAACAACTCAGAATATTTGGAAGGTTTCACAGAAGTGGCAAAAATGTCTAATTTTCTCTAGCAAAGCAGACCTTGACTGGACTCTTAAGATCAGAATGTAATAAAATTGTGGTAAAATAATAAACTCTTACTGCATAACAGGCACTATCTAAAAGCTTTAGCTATATTCCAGGGCATTCACACAAAATCATTTAAAGCTCAAATCATACATATAGTAATCATTTTACGTACAAATTTAATCTTTAAAACATCTCATTTCAGTAAACCAAATTTTATTACCTCTATGTAATGGTAACATCTAATTTAAGTAGTCAAGTCATTTATAATTACTATAAAACATGTCATATTGTAGATGCACACGTATAACATTCACTCCTTTAACTCTGTCAAAGTAACACAAAAAATAAATGGGGAATTAATGGGAAAAAAGCATAAAGAAAATGTATGATGCTGATAAAATTTGATCTCAAGGGAAGAGCTGCTTGCAGTAAAATCAATTTGCATTGATTTAGAATAAGATTATCAGAATGATTGTTTACCTCTTCATAGAGAAACAGCTGCAAGGAACATGTCCATTAGATACATTATGAATAGTTAGTAATTTACACAATATATCACTTTAATATTCACAAAGTTGTTGGGATTACATTAGTGCTAATTATGAATAAAAGCATAAGAGACACCTTGAAGTAATTAAGTCAACCTAAAGAGAAATAGATGATTTGATATTTCACACTGACTCAATAGTAAATAGACAATTAAATTCCCTTCTTTCAGATTTCCTGAGAGTCACATGACTACCATTGCCAGTTGTCATTAATAATATAAAATTTCTGTGTTAATGAATGGTTTTGTAAGTACAGAATCTAGATTCTCTGTCTTTCCCAAATTAAAAAGATTTCATTTACCTGATCATCCATCCATGCCACCATCCAATCATCCTTCCCTCGAATATATATGTAAGAAGGATGTACAAGATACATCTTTGTTGCATATGTATTGCAGTATTGAAAAAAACAGTACTGAAAAATATGTATTGAAAAAATTATTATATGATTCAGATTTCATTCATCTTCAAACTCACTGCCTTTTAAATAGTTTTGTAAGTGCATGTTTCATGTCCTTGTTCCTGAAGCTATAGATAACGGGGTTAAACATGGGAAAGACAACGGTATAGAACAGGGCAACTACCTTGTCCAAGGCCGGGTAGTACCTGGCAGTGGGGCGCAAGTACATGAACAGGAGTGTCCCATAGAATAAGGTGACCGCTACGAGATGAGAGGCACAGGTGGAGAATGTTTTACTTCTGCTGCCAGAAGACTTGATGCGCAACACAGTGGCCAGGATGCAGGCGTAAGAGATGAAGATCACCACAAAGGTGCCAGTCTGGATGAAGCCACACAAGGTGAAAAGCAGCATCTGGTTGATGTAGGTATCTGAACAAGACAAAGCCAGAAGAGGAGGGATGTCACAGAAGAAATGATCGATGACGTTGGAGCCACAATACGGAAGCCTGAAGGTGAGGGAGACGTGCACCAGCGAGGTGACACTTCGGCTGAAGCAGGCCAACACCGCGAGGCCCAGGCAGACTCTGGGGGACATCAGTGTGGGATAGAGCAGCGGGAGGCAGATGGCTGCATAGCGGTCGCAGGCCATGACAGCCAGGAGGAGGCACTCAGCATCTGCAATGTAGGCGAAGAAGAACATCTGGAGCGCCCAGCCCTGGAAGGAGATGCTCCTCCTGGAGGCCACAAAGTTCGCCAGCATTTTGGGAGTGATTACTGTAGAGTAGCAGAAGTCTAAGAAAGACAAGTTGCTCAGAAAGTAATACATGGGGTTTCGGAGGCTTGAATCTATATGGACTAGGATTATTAAGCCCAAATTTCCTGCCACGGTTAATGTGTACACTACAAAAAACACCACAAACAGGGTGATCCTGAGAGGGAGGTCATCTGTGAATCCAATGAATAGAAACTCCGCTGGCCTGGTGTAATTATTCTCCAGCAGTTTCTTGGTTTTCATAATTTTCTCTCTGAAAATAGGTGGCATCCGATGTTGCAATTTGACTTGGGTTACAGATGAACCAAAAATATCTTTACTCTTAATTCTAAAGAAGTAAATGGAAATAAAAATCTTTACCATTTCTGTGACTTTTTATGGGTTTTTTGGGGGGTCATTTTTAAAGGAGGTGGTTAGAAATTATCAAATACCTAAAAATGTCTGGAAAGTGGTGTATAATGACAACATAAACTACTCAGTAGCTATGTGTTCTATAGGATGATATTAAATGATGAACATGGCTCAGGTGAGGAGACTGCTGGACTAATGAGAATTGGGAAAATCACTGTAGGCAAAGCACTATTGTTACAATTTGAAAATCACTTTCTTTCAAGTAAAAAAAAGATAGTGAAAAATTTTGGAAATGCATTTACTGACTGCATGGTTCACAGAAAAACCTCTATGATCGTGGGTGGTGGTATGAATATAATCATGAAGAGTGTCACAGTTAAGCATGAGATGATGGGGTTTAGCTTTGGTACTTCCTGCTTAGCTTTGGTACTTCCTGCTTGTGTGACCCAAGAAAAGCCCCTAAATCATATATGCGACTGTCTAGACAGAGACTATACAAATATTCATTAAATAAAATCAGTTACAAATAAATAGATTGACTCCCATTTTGCTTCTATTTTTCTGGTTGTCTCAATACTTTGAAATATCCTGATAGTTCCTAATATTCTTTTTGGGTTCAGCATCAAGGACACATAATCTGGGCTCTCTTGAATGGAGAAATAATTTGTGTATGTATGTGTGAGTTTGTGTAAGGGTGCATTTGGATTCAAATGCATTATTTAAAAGGAGCTAATATTTTAGTGCCACAGTGTAGCTATTGTTTTCCTCTCCCCCATCTGAATTCTCTTTCTTATCCTTGATGTATCTGGTATGGCAATCTAGAAGGATGAGTGTTTTGGTGGACAGTCATTGGGTCTGCAGGTAATAACTTGGTGGAAAGAATGATAGGTGGGGGCCTGGATCTATGGTCAAGGAATTGCAATGCTTAAGCGCCAAGGGAAGACGGCTGATGTCAGTTTCAGACTTTATGCAGCATTCCAATTCCCACTCCACGATTTATCTTTTCTTTTTCAACTGACATAATAGTACTGAATTTCATGTGATTGAGATTATATTATGGAGAAATTAAGGGGAAAAGAGTCCATGGAGATATTTGTATAAGGCTTGAATAGGGATGGTCTTAAATAAAAATGTAAAACAAGCAGAAAATGATAAATATGACTGAATATTATGAAAATATCTCTCTATGCATCCAGTAATTTTTTTTAAAAATGAGTAACCTTGAGACATTGTAAGTTATATTAAGTTATATGGTGAATCTGTGTAGGTTAACAATCAGAAAGAAGTATATCCCCATACAAAAGTAGTAGCAAGCTCAGAAAGGATGATATCAAAACTCATATATATGTAAGTATATAAAACAAAAAAATTAAAAGCCCATATACATTAAATGATTCAATATTTCAGCTTTAAAATTCATAAAGGATGAAATATTTTTAATATGGGTAAGAACTGTACAATCATCTCTTCATATAATTGATAGAGTTCTCTCACAGATGAAATGACCCCAAAGGTCCTACATTCTAAAATGGCTCCTGTACCTAAAATGGTTACCGTTTGGGGAAATGAGCCACTTGGTGGGGGTGGCATGGGTTGGGGAGGCATGGGTTGGGGAGTGAAACCTACTCCCTCTGGAGAAGCAAAACCTAACTTGTTGCTCTACCCTGCTACCCACGTGATCTTCCCTTTCCAATCACCTGGTGTCCTGTTGCCTGACCAACAAACTGACCAATTCTCAACTTTCATGATACTCTCCCCACTGCACCGCCCTATATAAACCTCACCTCAGTCTCACTTTCTCGCCATTGTTCCACAGTGCAGCAGCTCTTTCCCCGAATAAAGCCCTGCCTCAGGTGCTCCTGTTTCAGCTCAATTTCTTGTAATAATACTGGCCAGAACATAATTAAATTCAAATTTGTGGAGAAAAAGAATAGCCTGATATTACAATTTTTAAAAACATGCACATTTAAAAATATTTTTATAATAAATTTCTTATAATAAATCCAGTTCTGGGCAAAATGTTGCATGTGCTCATGGGTAATTTTAATTAAAATTATACCTTTATGGAATTATATTAAGATATATTTGAGAACATTTGTAAGTTCTCAAATACTAGTAAAGGTGGTAAAACTATGAAAAATATATACACTTTCTTCTTACTTTGATTCACATGAAATTAGCAATTAAATGTTAAACTCTCAAAAAGAAAGCACTTTTTTGCTAATAAAAAATTATGCATAAAATATGGGAAATTTTGTAATTTATTTCCAGATACCTTTCTGTGCTTTATAAAAATCATACTGAATATTAATTTCATATTTAAAATAAATTTTTAAGTGGAATATTCTTCAAAACCAAACCCTGAAAAATGTCAAGAAAATCAACATCCTGAGACTTTAGAAATTTCATTGGGATTGATTTATTATTTATCAAAATCACAGAAATCAGGATTTATTTTCCCATAGATAATTTTGAGAGCAAGTAATTTGTTCACAGTTATATATACCTTTTAGTCACCAAACTGGCTCTGAAACATGCTTTTTCTGTAAGTCATAACTGGAAGATATGTGTGTTTTATTTTTGTTAAAAAAATTTTGATAACCAAAAGTAAGCTGGAACTCTTCTATTTCTGTTAATTTTTCTATTTATTCATCACACTGTCATAAAAAATGCTCAGAGCTAAACATTGTTAAAGTATTTGGCATCCATGAATAAGTCACCTTGTAATATGAGATTCAGTAAGTTGGCAGCCATGTCAGAAACAAACATTGGTACAAATTTTTTGGTGTCTTATTCCATGGTCAAATTAGGAATTGCATCACATCCAGAACTCTGCTTGGATTTACCATTTCTGTATTCTTAGGGCAGAATTTAACAGTGTTAACTTTTCAGGGAAGTCAGTATAAACTCCATATAATGCAGACTGTTTCTGTAAGAAAATCTGCAGTGAACTAAGTAGGCTACAAAGACATCATCTATTTTTTTTCCTTAAAAGCCAAAGGGACATAAAATTGTTTTATCTTTTTTATCAAATGTAGGATACAGCAGAATCCTAAATTTTATTTAGAGACCATTTAAACAAACGTAGTTCCTCTTTTAGTCCTGTCAACTCTCTAACCAAAGGTTCAATCTCATGAATTTTAAAGTACCAAAAACAAACCTGATTTATGAGATTCTCCAATTGGCTCTCAGAGATTATTTGATCAAATCACTACCAGCATCAGTATTTTAGCTTTAAGCACAATCTACACTGACATTCCAGATTTCTCACATTTTCTGCTTATGTGCTTTAGAGTATGAATGACTGGTGTAAAAGAGCAACAGTAGGGCAGCACACGAAGAAAACAATTAAATATCTAGAGACCAGGGCTTTAACTCTGTGATATACTATCAACAATTTTACATTTATATTATTTTTTCTTCATTTGTAAAATTATACACATTGTATTTATTAAATCATACCCACTCTATTATACAATGTCCTGAGAGGCAAATTCAGCTGCACACTCTTAAGAACTCTCAATTTCTTCAGCAAACTTTTGTTTGTTTTGAGATTATTGAACTTCTTAGAGCATAATGTTTCTCTGATATAAAAGATATGCTTGAGCCATTTGTAGAAAAATGGATGTACCTGAGACTATCATGTGGCATGGAATAAATCAGACACACAAACTTAAATATACATGGATTTTCTTATATGAGAAAGCCCAAGTATAAATAAGTTTTAGAGGAAAATAAGATAATAGGATCTATTGCCAAAACCAAAACAAAACAAAAAAAACAGTGGACCAAGAGACAGATTTTGTGGGAAGTGAGAGTAGAGAAAGAAGATGTAAAATGATTTAAAATATGTTATGTGCATCTACCAACTCTCCAGAAGGAATGAAATTAATATGTACTCCAAAATTATACTAATAAAAATAAAAATTGAAAAGGAAATAAAAAACTATTTATCCAAATATGCCTTATTTCTTCACTTTGAAACAGCAAAGAAATGGATGAAGAAATAAAAATTTTAAATTCCACAAAACTTCAGTAGGTAGAAATAAATTATAATCAGTACATCACCACTTTCATAACAACATAACAATGAAGACGTACACTAACCTCTCCTTTCTTTCAATCACTGTTACTTCTGTTTTCTTTAACTGGGATCTTAATATATTCTCATGTAACACTTCATTTTCTAAAAAAAAATCATTATCATGGTGATGAAAATAATAAACGATTAATAAATATATGAAGACTGGGCCAGGGATTTAGCTCAGTGGTTCTGGCACGTGCCTCTCAAGCCCAAGGTCCCGAGTTCGATTCCCAGTACTGAAAAAGAAAAAAAAATGGAGACTGACCAAGATATTTTCTAAACACCTAGTATGCAACATTTTCTTTAATTTTCATAATTATCTTTTGAAATGGATATCTCTTTTTAAAACAATGCCTGAAACATAAAGACGTAATAAACTTGCCCAGGTTTGTAAGTCAGATTCCAGTTTTCACCTCTAATCTTGAAATGTTTTCTAGCGATGTAGGAATTTCAGAATAGGATATGGAATTGTAGAATGTTACTACTGAAGAGCGGTTTATGAATTATCTAATCCAAAATCTTAGTTTGCAAATGTGATATCTGAATCATATTCAAAAGATCATCCAACAAGTTCCGTGATTTTTATGAGGATCGCTTATGTCCTTGTCTAGTTCATAAGACCAAGGAGGGTTGATTGTTTTTCCGTGGGTCTCCATGCTAACTTCCATGCTGTGTAGAGAGTCTTTGAATGTCATTGTTGAATAAGAGGCTCAACGCCCCAAAGTAACTTCCATTCAGGACTCACTACTGTCCTTTGAGGTCGGGGGCATCTCCTAAACTGAGCTGCCCCTGCCTCCTATTCTGAGGGAAATCTCATTCACAACCCACTTTTAAAAAGTGTCTGTACC
>NW_004624856.1:1175450-1187820 GCF_000247695.1 Heterocephalus glaber | reverse complement strand
ATTTTCTGCTTTATGATGTAGAAAACACCTAAGGATAGTTTAAAATTTTAATGTCTACATATGATGCTGTACAGCAAGTATGATACTTGCCAGAACCCTAAATATTGATTATGCTGTAAGCAGTGCAGGCTGCAAAGAGTTAAATCCTTCAGTTGGCTTACTTTATGAAGCGAGTCTGACTGAAGCTACATGACTCACAGAAACACCTCATGAGCACTGTGGAAGCTCACAGGTTAACATGATCTCCCTGCTAATGGCCACAGCAGAGACCAGAGTAATGACCTATGAAGCTGTGGGGTTGATATGAGATAACGTCCATAGCTGAGGTCAGAGTAATCACCCAAACTCCATTCCCACAATCAGTGTCTTCATAGCTTGAACGGCAGTGCTCTAATTACAACCATATATTTTGTCTATCTTTCTTGTAATTCGAAAATGAGTCAACTTCTATTTAAAGCCTTGCCTGCATTGGTTTCCATGCTAATTTCATGTACTGCACACCTATACATGCACCTTTAGCCTGATTGATGAATAATAAAATTTGGTGGAAAAGACAAACCAGGGCCTTTTATCAAAGAGCATTGGCTGTCCCAGTTCATACTCTTTCTTAATTCTGTCTTAAATTTTTCTTCAACCTTGCATTGAGCATAGGACAAGTGGGGACTAGAGATTAATGCAGGAGTCTCTGGCAGATACTAATGCTTCAAAGTATTCCCATTGCCTAAAACTGTAAAGTCACGAGGGATAGAGACAGATCTTAAGAGAAAATGGAGCTGGGTGTTGGGAAAATGGAGAACATGTTTGAAATCTCTCCCCTCTGCCTCACTCCAGCAGCAATATTCACCATATTTTTGATCACATCTCATAAAACCATAAAGAGCAGGGACTTTCAGAACTTATTCAGAAAGTGCTAAGCAAAATGAGATGATATGTTCAAAGCAAGGGGGGCTAGTTTGAGAGGAATTAATGCAATGTGCATTTCCTCAAATATTTCTTATTTAAACATTCATTGTATGAGGTCCTCACCCTTTGTAGTATTAAAAAACAGATAACTGAGAAGAAAGAAAATTAAATGGGATAGGAATGATTTCTACATTCCTAATCCATACAGGTGCACATTAGTGTCAGTTGTAAGAGATGTTTTGTAATATAGGCTGGCATATATTACAGTTAAGAACACAATATTAAAATACGTTTGTGTCTTCTTGCAACCATGAAAAATATATTCTTACTTGCTGATTTTATCTACAGTGTTATAGGAGATCCTAGATTCTCTATATAAAAACTTCAACAAAATACAAGGATTGGAAAGAAAATAATCTAATTTTGGCTGTGATTGACTATATAGAGAAAATGGAATATATAGTATAAATGGTAAAGTCAAAAAGAGAAACTATTTTATTTGACATAGAGCCAATGCATTTGAAAAATCACTTTTATTTCCATAGAAAAAAGCTAACCAAACATGACACCACATGCTATGTGGAATATGACAAAAATGTCAAATACTTAAGAGTAATTTCGGTATGTGTGCAGGATGTCTGCTAAATAATGTATGAAATAGTATGAGTGGAATTGTAAAGGAGCAAATAAATGGATTTCTATCCATAGATGCAAAACACAACTACAAATGGATTTCATTTCCTTAGGATTTAAACTTACTGTATTTACCTATTTTTAATCTAAAGAAAGATTACCAATGGAATTACAATGGAAGGGTTTCTATATCAGGATTTTATAGAGAACACACCATGTACAGGAGTCAATAAAGAAGAGAAATATTACTGTTGTGAGCTGTATACAAACTTTAGTGATGAAATGTTATGTCTTTCTGCAATTGAGATCAAGAAATGGGTGTTTTCTTGTGTTTTTATTCAAAATTTTAATAGATATACTTTATTTTGTGTTTAAAAAAGAAAATGCATTTGTCGTGGACAGAAGAAAATAAACTTCATTTATATAATTATTGAGATAAAATATCAAAAGTATTAAAGATGCTACTGAGAAAATAATGAATGAAATATCTATGATGAGTACAGAATTCATAAAAGTCATTTAATTTCCACATAAAAGAATGCCACAGAAAATGATAGTGAAATAACCCTTCAAGTCCAAGGGTTCTGTCCTCCATAGAATCAACTAACTGCAAATCAAAATCATTTCTAATAGTAAAGAATTGCATTATATTAAACAAATACTGACATTTTTGTCATTTTCTCCAAACTATTTAGTACAATAACTCTTATATAGCATTTACACTGTACTAGATATTAGAACTAATGTAGCCATGACATAAAGTATACCAGAGGAGTACATAGGCTTTGTAGAAATATGCAGGGTTTGTACTGGAGTTGTGCATGTCTAATGTGCCTTTGGTATCTAAAGTGTCTTTGAAACAATGACACATAAATGTACAGGAACTACTGTATGATTATATAGAAGAGGACAAAAAAATCACAAGTATTTAAAATACTTGTCAAAGAATTTTCAAGAAATCTAGCTTGTAAATTATGCAATTATTTAGGGAAATTTAAGAAGTTAGTAAACTGGCATATAATATCTGTGTACTAATATATTAGAAAATCTAACATTGAAATCTTTTCAGTTTTCTTTCATAAGATCCCTAAATTCTGTGTGTGTGTGTGTGTGTGTGTGTGTTTGTGTGTGTGTGTGAGAGAGAGAGAGAGAGAGAGAGAGAGAGTTTAATTAATTCATCAGGCTTAGTCTAAACTTGTTGTCAGGAAGCTGAATGATAATAGCCCAGGTATTGTGTGAGAAATAAGGTACTAGGATGAGTCTACTGGACACTATACCTTATTTTAATGCTGCAGATAGTTTGATATTAATATTACACAAGTGATAAAAAGAGCCTAACATCAACCTAGAACACAAGTCAAATGCCAAACTAAAACATTGCAGAAGAATGCAAAAAACATGATCATTCCACCTTCTTCTCACTTAATAGAATACAAATATGGAATACAAACAAAATAATGGAACTGGGAGACAACTTGATAGTTACTTCCTATCTTTTATAAAATAAAAACTCCCAAGTAATCCTGAAACCTAAACATCAAAAACAACACTAGGACATATTCGTATGTAGGGTATATTATGTTTGTGGATTTGGCATATGGAAAATAATTTTAATACAATTATTGGTATTGGTGGAAAGCATTGCTATGACAAACTGCATTCATTAAAATGTGCTCTTTGACCAAAAAAGGCATTTACGGTGAAATTTTGCAACTCAAAGGCTTAAATTCATCTTACATAAAGAAGAGCTTCAAATCCCAAACACAGGAAACTCAAGACAAAACATGATGAGGAAGGTGAAAGAATGCTTCACAGGGGTCCAAGAGGAAAAAAGTAATACATTAGTAACAAACAGATTAAAAATTAACACCGTGTAAACTAGATCAAAATAGAGGACCAGCCCAATATATGTTTGTAGTAAATAAACCCTTCACTATAGCAAATTTACCCTTTGGGCTGAGGATGTAGGAGTTTGGAGGGAGGGATAGAGATATAGAAAGAGAGGGAAGAGAAGGAAAGGTTAGAAGTGAGGCTAGAGGACCCAGAAAGATCATGCAAACTTTGGAAAACTATTGAAGACAAGAGGAAAAGACAGAGTGAAGGAACAAAGAACAGAACAGAACAAACTGATAGCAATAGGGAAGCTAGAAGCTGTATTCACCTTAATGACAATCAAGAGAAGGAAAGAGAAAGAATAAAAATCTGAAATAGGACAGGAACAAGAACAAAAAGTGAAAGAAGTGAAGAACAAGAAGTGAGAATGAAAAAAAGAAGAAAAAGGCCTCCTTCATGGTATGTGTCTGTTGCCGTGATAGACAACATGGGCAGCAGTGTGTAGATCTAAGTCAATCATTCTCAGCAAGCCTGCAGCAATCCCCTGAGATTAGGGCTGATCATGGAAAGGTACAAATTCCCAATAATGAATGTTATTGCATTGTATACCTAAAACGTACCAGTGAACTTAATAATAAAAAAATGTTTATACTGGATGAGATCCATAACTTCCATCAGAATGACAAAAATATTTTTGAAAGACTGAGAAAAGTAAGGGATAGGAAGAAAAAGAGGAAGAGGAGGAGAACAGGTTGAAAAAGGAGGACTCCCACACTCACTGCATGTATAAAGGATATGACTCAAAGGTCACCTGGTGCTGCCCATGAACCAGCACGGGGCAAGGCAAGCACCTGCCTACATGTAGGGAAGCTACCTGTCCCAGGACGTTTCTGAGGCAAACAAGCTATAGTCGGTATTTTCTATTAGATGAGAATAAATGCCCATCAACTAGAGACTGGATAAAGAAAATGTGTTTTTTTTTAATAAAATGGAGTACTACTCAGCCATAAAAAATGAGAAATTAGAGACATTTATAGCTAAGTGGATGCACATTGAGGTGATACTCTTAAGTGAAATAAATAGGACACACATGAATAAATACCAAATAGTTTCTCTGGTGTGAGAAACTGAAAGTGTAAATAAGGACTAAAATGTATAATAGGTAATGCGAAATAGGAAGAAAAGGGGCAAAGGGAAAGGAAGTGGGAGGGCTAGGGGAAAGGATAGAAGGGAATGGGATTAATATGAGAAAATGGAAAAATAGGAACAAAATCTTTGTAAATAGGGAGGAATGGAGGGGTTGAAGGGAGAGCTGGGCAAGGGTGAAAACTAAGAACCAAGAGAGATTATGTAAAGTTGCAAATTTCCAATGATGAATGTCATTATATTGTATACCTAAAATGCACCAATGATTAGAATGAATAATCGATAATGTAAAATAGGAAGAAAAGGTCCAAAGGGGCAGGGGTAGTGGGAGGGGCAGCCGAAAGGAAAGAAGGGAATGGAGAAATGCTGAAAAATGGAAAAAATGGAAATAAAGTCTTTGTAAATAGGGGAGGGTGGAGGGGGTGAAGGGAGGGCTAGGAATGGGGAAAAAACAAGAACCAAGATGCATTATGTAAAGGTAGAATTCCCAATGAGAAATGTAATTGTGCTGTATATCTAAAATATACCAGTAAAAGAATTTAACAAACAAAAAAGAAGAATAAATCATTGTATAGAAATATCTAATTTAAAAAATATATACATAAGTTTTTATATTTTCTTCTAAGGCTATATTTTCTTTAATAAACATGTGATTACAATTTTAAAAGACCTAATGCATTGTATCATTTTTGTCATGTGGTAATTTTTGCATGAACCAACTAAAACTTAGGAATTCTTTTTTGCCTTTAAAAATAAATAAAAATTGCCAACCTAAATATTATCAAGGGTTAGTAAAATTCTTTAAATGTGTGAAAAAAATTTTACTTTTTAATAATGGAAATACAGACAACAAGGCCCGTATAATTTGTAATATTTTAAAAAAATAAATAAACTTTTGTTCTCAGTGAAGATGTACAGAAGAACCTGTAGAAATTATTAAATTTATAATCACAGGTATCTGAAAGCTATAGATTAAAAAAGCAGTTGACTATTAAAAATAAGTAACAGAAAGGCTAAATAACAGAAAGAAAATGCACTTGATGCAACATTTAGTTTACTCTCTTGCAGGTTAAACAACATTACAGTTTCATTTCACTGCAAAAATCCACAATAATGCACAATTTATTGGTTGCTTCAACAGATAAGTAAAATATGGCATTAGTCAGGAAATCCAGATCTCTATTCATATGCAAAAATGCATATATGCACATGAAAGTCTGAGACTTTAAAGATCTAAGTCAATGGTCTTGTTATAAAGACTATTGTTATGTATGATGGAAGTTGCATAACCTCCTCCTATTGAAGTGATGACTTTCCTTCCTTCTCCATGAACTGTTTCTTAATTTGTTTGCTCTATTTTATTATTTGTATTTAATTTCTTTTGATTTGTAGAACACCACTCATGAGGTCAAATAACACTTTAAGATGGAATTTGTATTTTAAAATTTATCAATTTTTAAATTTTACTTTGGAGGAACTATTTCTTTTAACCATGCTGGATTATCTAATTTTAAATAGCTCTCTGTGTGTATGTGCATGTGCTTGTGTGTGTGTGCACATGTGTATGCTTGTGTGTTTGTACTTTCCAGGCTAAATGTTCAGTCTGTGATTAACTTTTGTTTCACCAAAAGTCTAAAATTTCATCTTTAGAAGAGTTTCGTTATTTTCCTCTCTAAACTATTGTCTCATTGAATGTTCTTCCTTTATTATTAACTCTTGAAAAAATTTGTTCTTTCTTCGAAGTGTGCAGTTTTTATAGTCAAATTTCATGGATTGGGTATACTCTCTTTATTACACAATACACAACTGTTTGAGTCTTTTCCAGGTATTACATTCTACATGACCAGAACATCTTCCTACCATGTCAACACCACACTCACAGTGAGTTTCAGATGTTTCCTCAGCCCAGCTGCCTCTCCTGTATGCACCTGTAGTCACTCCTGGTGGCATCTCACTACCCTTTGTTCCCATGGCAGGCCCCTCCACCTGCTTCTTTTTCCATTCCACCGACTATGGGTCATGACCCTTAAACTTTCCTTGTTGCTCTGTACAGTCACGGTGGATGGGGTTTCATCTCATGGAAATAGTTTCCATTCGTAATCCAAACCATTAGAAGTCACTAGCTAATTAAATGTGAGAAACATTATTCAATGAATGGCAGGGGAAATTTAGCTTCAAGCGAACATTTTTAAACTGCCTAAGTGATGGCAAAGTTGCTATTCACAGATTTGAAGTCTGGAAGGGACAGAGTCTTTTCCAGTTGTCTTTCCCAAGATCTGGGCTGGACTTACTCCAGATTCTGTTTTCCTTAGTGAACTTCACTGTTGCAGTTTAAGACAGCTACAACACAGGCTTGCCATGCGTATGTATCAGGGAACATTGCATAGAGAACGAAATGTTTAAAGAGACCTGTTTAAATACCCAGTCCAACAGAAACGGAAGCTCCGCGCAGACCATTCATAGTAGTTACAGTACTAACTGGTTATCTGTCCATTTGGAACCATCTTACACTGAGTTCGTGTCTAAGAAAGAACAGGCACTGTGCACTCTCTCTGACGGGGACCATGGAGTTGGCATATTATGAGCAGTGAGAGTCAGCTTGATGAAACTAAGTAAAGAAAATCAGTAGATGGTACATAGATGCATTTAATTAGCAACTTCAATGCTAGTGGGAGAAGTCCCCAGGGGCAGACAAACTACTTATACTTAAAGAGCACTGTGTGTTATAAAGAACTGAGGATCTTTAAAGTACTTTGGATATTTTTGCTGATACATGTGGCTTAACCTAAAGTCATTAAAATATTTAAATACTTAAATATTTACAGTGAGATAAAACTCAGGTATAGTCCATAAAAGAAAGGTAATTATGAATTACTTTATACTTATGTCTATATTTAATTAATAATATATTTAAAAGTTAGTAGTCAAGGCATAAGAAGAAATGTTTTCATTTATTAAAGAAGTTCACATGTATTTTCATTTTATTATGCAAATTTACAACTTTATAATAAAAACTACTGATATTTAATCACTTAAATACACAAAACTATATGAACTGATGTATTTATTAAGCATAGAAAAATCTATTTTGAGACAATATTTTGTAACAAATGTCATTGATCTATTCAGTCCTGGTTATTTTTAATAAGACTTTTAAAATGAAACCATCCATGAAGTAACTTTACAACCCTTTGGGAGTGTAAGGAATATATTTTAAAGACAAATAATAATTTTATAGAAGTCCTTTGTGAAACAATAAAAAGTTTTAAGTTTAAAATCGTTATTTGAACTTACTTGAGGCTTTAAGTTGTTAAAGTAATGGAAATATAAAAAGAAATGAAACCGGTAGCTTCCAATGTTTGAAAGTATTAGAATACTAAGTATCGTTGGCCATAATTAATAAGAAATTAAAAATATAAAAGGAAGAGTAATGTAGATAATTTTCTGAGAACACACTGTGTCAATTTCTACTCCTTCTAATTTGTTCTCCTAGTAAGTAAAAAATGCACAAATGGTATGTGTTTCATGCTATTAGTAATTTCATCACCAAAATTTGATGGTCAACAATTTTAAAATACATTTTATTAGTCCTGAACATTATTATAATAGCAGTGAAATTATTTTGCTAAGAAGTTATATCACAAAAGTGAAACAAAGAGTAAATTTTTGTTCTGCACTGTATTAATCATTTTGTCCCTCCTAAAACTGATTGTTTCATTTAAATAGTGACTCTACCTCATTGCTGAAGCAAATACAGAGTGCTATGTAAGGTTTACAAGCATTTTCTAGGACCTATGTCCTACACACATCTAGTGTAATAAAATCTCATGACCCTCACCTCTGAGATAATCTAGTGTTAGTGATATAAAAACATACAAAAGAGGCCACATTTCAATACAATATTCTGGACACTGTTTGCACTGTTGGTATAAGGACATAAAAGCAAGAGAATTAATGTAAAAAAAGATAAAAATATCATGGATCTGTCATCATGATAGTTTGGGATTTTCTTGAGAGTTTTGATGATTTAACTAAAATCTTATTTTATTCCCACAACAAATACATCATGGAAAGGGAAATCAATTTACAGAATAGTTTTTCATTTAGCCTAAGACAGTGAGAAAATTCAGAAAAAATGAAAATTACTTTTTAATAAAATAACTAATAATATTTCTATAAAAGTCACAAGGTTGTCAAGTTATTTAACATATATCATCATTAACTCACATAAATTGTCCTGAGTTTTGTGTAATCGTTAACCTACTTTGTAGCTAACTGAACTTTGGAACTGGGGCATGTAGCAATTCCTGTGAATGGAAGCAACACTCAAATTCTGGGACATCTCTGCAAGATTGTTCTGTCACCCAGGACCCTACGATAACTCTGGGTTTCATGGGCAAAGCCAGGGTGGAGAAAAAAATGCAGGCTGAGATCAGTGATGAGCCAGAGACATCTTGGCAGAGTACAGAACCTAAGAAGGCAGTGACTCTTGGGATTGTGCAAGTAAAAAACATGCACCAGGAATCTTCATTTCTTTATTTTTACTTTTTTACTAAAGTAGTTCACTTCACTAACCAGAGTCCTATCCCTGGTAAAAAGTAAGTATAGAAAAATTAATTGCCCAAAGTGCAACACAATAATAATACTAAGTAAATTTTTTCTAAGCAATAAATCACAACCCCGGGGACTAATGACTTACTCTCCTATAGAGTACACATAATTAAAATACAAAACCATCATTAGTAAATAATCACTTCCACATTGATCAATGACATTTTCGTAAAAAATGTCATTTGTGACAAATAAGAAAAATAAGAAAGGTAAAATATTTGTTTCTTTTCTTACAAATAAAGAAAGAGTTAAGTTTCATACTCAAATAAATAAAGAATATTTTGTCTTATTTTTAATCATAAACCTATGAGCATTTGTCAAATTAATCATTTTTAGCATCAATGTCTTTATTTCTAACAAAAAGTGAGTTTATAATTGTTTACCTGGAGAGATGGCAATGGGGGAGAAACAGAGATTGTGGTATACACAGCACAGAGTTTAACATGACAGCCAGTATCTTTCTCTCCACCTGCCCGCGCTCACACCTACATAACCACCTGCCTAAGTGGGCCTCTTGGTTCTTTCTGATCACCCTCCTCATTGTTTCCATCTGGATCCATGTTTCCAGGCTCTTCTTACTGAAAGTGCCCTATTATATGTCCTACTTATTATGAGACCAAAGACTTAATTTTGTCAAAAAATATTTTTCAATTTTTTAATATTTCTGAATTATCTGTGATTATGAATTGTATGATAAAGGAAATTATCCTCATATCAACTAGTGAGAGGAAATGAAGAGTTGAAAGAAGCAAAGAAAATGTTTTTTTCACAAAACTAAAAGGATTTTGAAAGTTTGCATCATGACTAAATAGTAAAAATTTTAGGAAATAAATATGTCTACATTTACAATCGTGCACCATATGCAGGTACTAAAATATGACAGCATTCTTATTTAGTATATACAATTTTATATTGCTTTATATGAATTTTAAGAAAAGTAAAAATGTACAGGAGAAAACATGCCATGACATAGTGCTAATAAAGCACAGTAGTTAGAATTCATGGAGAATTAAAATACAATTTCAAAAAGTACAATAAGTTAAAATTGATATTATGTGACAAACTCATGGACTTATCTTCACTAATTGACCATTTTCCACTGTCTGTGTTGCATACACCATGCTTTGGTTTGTCCTGAGTTACTCAGAAGGCAAACTAAATGATTCACAAGAAATTTCAAGAAAATGCACAGAGCAATAATCAGCATTATCTAAATTAGCAAAGTGTGTTGAATGAGAATAGCAAAGTTCTTACATTGATAAAAATGATAAAGATCATAAAAATGAGATGAGTGAGCGCATTCATTTAGAGAATAGGCATCTATTTCACTAGTAAAATTTAAAAAAAAAATGTACTGAGTTTATCCCCTTCCTAGATGAATAGTCCAGGAAACCCACCAGAAGAAAATCTCACTGAATGGATGGAATTTGTTCTTTTGGGATTTAGAGATGTTCCCCACCTCCAATGGTTTCTGTTTGGATTCTTCTTCATCATCTATGTCACTGTGTTGTTGGGCAATGGTACCATAATACTAATTACAAAAGTGGAGCCTTCTCTCCAGACTCCCATGTACTTTTTGCTTGGCAACTTCTCCTTTTTGGAAATCTGTTACATGTCAGTGACTCCCCAGAATGCCTGTGAACCTTGCAACCTAGAGGAGAACCATTTCTGGTTGCCTGTGCTGCACAAATGTGCTGGGTCCTTATATTGGGAGCCACCAAGTGTTTCCTGCTGGCCATGATGGCTTATGACTGCTATGTGGCCATCTGCAGCCTTCTACACTACCCTCTAGTCATGAACCACAAGGCCTGCACCAAGCTGGTCATTGGATCCTGGTTCAGTGGCATTCCAGTCCAGGTAGGGCAGACATTTCAGGTTTTCTCTCTCTCCTTCTGTGGTTCTAGCCATATTAACCACTTCTCCTGTGACATCCTACCACTGCTTCAGCTGGCCTGTGGGGAAACCTTTGTGAATCAGTTGATGGTCTACATAGTTGCTGTGTTGTTTGTCTCTCTTCCGTTTCTGCTAATCCTTATCTCCTACAGCAAAATCATCTCCACAGTCCTGAAGTTTCCATAAGCCACAGGTTGGTCCAAAGCCTTCTCCACCTGCTCCTTTCATCTTGCAGTTGTGGTCTTATTCTTTGGATCAGCCATTATTACATATTTAAGACCGAAGTCCAGCCGATCCTCAGGAACTGACAAAGTGCTTTCTGTTTTCTATACTATTGCAACTCCCTTGTTTAACCCCATGATTTATAGTCTAAGGAATAAGGATGTCATAATGGCACTGAGGAGATTATTATGTAAATAATATGTTTGAAGAAAACATGAATTTTCAGGACTTGCTTTTTATGTATATATAATAAAATTTCAAAAGGTATCTATCTTTTGTTCTTTGTCTTATCTGTCTTTACAGTGATCAGTTTTTTCATACTAAACCTTATAAGCCTGAGAGATACTTCTCCCTATAAGAATTATGCAAATGTCACCAAATCATAAATCATTCCATTTGTAATTCTATAATTGTTTTGTGTAATAACCATTATCACAAGAACTATTGGCACTGATGATGCAACTGATTCAGTTATATACTAGAGATGGTTATTATGCTATAATGTACATTACAAGTCATATAATTCATTTACATATGCATCTGCAATCTTTCTAAAAGTAATATAGGTAAAAAACCAGTAAATGAAACACATACAGATATATTTTGATCTAAAAGCAACCAATCTATAAAGTTAATTCTTAGCTAAAGATCAATATTTTGGAGTACGTAGTTTTGAAAGTAGGCTGGTACAACAAGAGCAGTGAATATCATTGATGTTTAATACATACATAAAATTAATTATTACTATGTGGTGTGTCACAGAATTTCTTAGAATAAATATTTCTAAAAGTATGGATATAGAGCCAGGTATAGTGATATAAGACTATAATCCAAACACTCTGAGAGACTGAGGCAGAAGAATTATAATTTTGAGTCCAGGCTGGGGAACACAGTGATATAGTAAGATTATACATTGGAAAGGGAACTAGCTTAGCAGGAAAAGACTATTTTCAGCCACCAGTACCTAATTAAATAGAAAAATGTACTTAAAAAGAACTTATTTCATCTGTATCAAAGTCAATATGGCCAGATCAAAATCACATTTATCTGCAAGTATCTCAGAAAATCACTATGAATCTTGGAGAGTAGAACAATCAGAAGTTACTAAAATCTACTGGAAGTTATTTAT
>NW_004624856.1:1034493-1058868 GCF_000247695.1 Heterocephalus glaber | reverse complement strand
ACCAGGGTATAAAACAATGAGGTCATTTTGTCTTGCTCTAAGGAATAAGATGTACTTGGCCGGAAGTACATGAAGAGCACAGTTCCCTGGAAAATTGCAACTGCAGTTAAATGGGAAGTGCAGGTGGAGAAAGCTTTAAACCTCCCCTCAGCAGAGTGTATCTTTAAGATAGATAAGATGATATAGGAATAGGAGACAAGAACTCCCAAAATGGTGCTCAGTTCAATGAATCCAAAAATGGTAAATATGGCTAACTCATTGATCTGGGTCTCTGAGCAAGACAGTAATAAAATGGGTGGGATATCGCAGAAGAAATGATCAATCTCATTAGACCCACAGAAACACAGGCGGAATGTCAGTGTGGTGTGTATCAGAGCATCTGCCAGTCCCACCAGGTAAACCCCAGCCACCAGCAGGGAGCACAGCCTGCTGGACATGTGAGCTGTGTACAGCAGGGGCCTGCTGATGGCCTTGTAGCAATCCAAGGCCATCACCACCAGTAATATGCACTCAGAGTCTACAAAGGTGCAGGCAATGAAGAACTGAAGAGCACAACCAAAAAAAGGGATTGACTTGTCTTTGCCAAATATATCAACCAGCATCTTGGGTCCAACTGCTGTGGAATAGCAGAGGTCACAGAAAGACCGGTGACTGAGGAAAAAGTACATTGGTATGTGAAGCTGGAAGTCCATTCTAATTAAGATGATCATTCCAAGATTTCCCAGAAGATTATTGACATAAATATGTAGAAACAAGATAAATAGTGTTACTTTCATCCTAGGGTTATTAGTAATTCCCACCAATATGAATTCAGTCAATGAGGAGCAATTTCCTCGGTCCATTGTTCATAATCTTGTCAAGCTTTTGAGAAAATCATAGAAAATTGCACATTCATATATTACAATTCTGGACATCAATGATATATATATATATGGCAAACATATGATATTTTCTTCAGTATCCTATTTATCCTGGTCATGTTATGTTTTAAAAAACATTTTCATCTATTTGAAAAGAAAAGAAAAATATCTAAAATGTCAGACAATTGAAATTTGATCCAAATCCAGATCTAAATCTTCATGATATGTTTGTGTTTCAACATGTTCCTTGATTTTTAATGGCCTTATATCCTTATTTCATGTAATACTTGTGGATGAATTGAAACAACATTGGATCTTTCAAATGGCACTGAATAAAGCAGATATTACAGAGACAAAGGTTTAAAATGCCTTATTAACCAACTTCTAGTTTTTATAATATCTACATATACCTTAAATTTATATGATGTTCCCAAATATCATAGTTTGTTCAAAATTTGTTCTTGAAATACAGAACATAAAACTGGCTAATATTAAATTACTATGGCACTTTTATTGGTCCATGCTTTCTTTAGTATTTTATAAGAGAAGTAATTTTCATTTACTTTTTCTTTAGAAATCTATTATGATTTTGCCATAATACTCACTATCTGTTTATAGCAATGTTCTGATACAAAAGAATCAGCCTTTTGTTGAAAAAAAGAACTAAAAAGAAGCAGAAGCAACACATTTAACAATATATTTACAATTCACTGAATTAAGAATACTTGGATATTAAAAATTTGCAATAGAATGTGAGAAAATCAATATTTATGAGATGTTTAGCTTTCTCTGCCTTTTAGACAAGTGCAACTTTATGTTTCTCTGTTGACATATGAAAATTGAAATGTCAATGATATATTTTTCATTTTTAACAAACCTGAGCAAAATATGGCATGTTCCACATAGAATTGAATTTATCAACACTGTTTTTAATGTACCAAGTCCATTATTTTGAAATAAAACAAGAAAGTATCTGAAATTCACATATGTGCTTACACACCAACAAAATAAAGAGTTTCTTATGTTACCAGGGTAAAATAAAAAATTGGAATATTATCCAGTGGATAATATTACAGTCAGTCATATTCTTCCAATTTGGATTTAATATATAATTGTTTCAAACATTAGATAGGAGAAAATATTAACATAAGAAGAAAGCATAAGATGATTAATTTTTTAACTTCTCACATTATTTCTTTTTCTAAAATGGTGATAGCTTAGTTCTTTTTTACCCTAGATTTCTACGTTTCCATTTGCAAACATACCTGAGACAAGCGTCTTTGGTAGCTGAGCCCAAGGCAAACAGCAGCTTATTTTACCAAGCAGCTTTGGGGACTTTGGACTCCGAAGTTATTTCCCAGGGGCTTTGCTGTGTTTAATTTTGCTTCTGTTTTTTTTTATTTTGCCCTGCAAATACACTGCCATTAGTTATTCACAGTTGTAACCAAATTATGTTACAATGAAAACTGCAAATTATTTTTAATTCTAAAATGTAATATGAATTTTCCTTCTCTGATCAAAGCAGAAATTTAATTAATTTCAAATAACCTCTGATCACTGTCAATTCCCTTTTGTGGTCCATTATTTCTCCCATTTTTCAATACTACTCTTTACCATCTCAGAAATATTATTGTCTTTTGATACAATTATTTTATTTAATTAAGTGAATAATGAATGCATTAAGACATTTACCTTCTTAAAGAAAACATCTCTTTGTTTATTAGCATTTTCATAAATCAGTGCAGCAACCACCACTATATAATTCCAGAATGTTGTCTTCACCCCAATCAGAAACCAGACCTAATAGCAGTCACAGCCCTTTCCCCTTGCCCTACAATGCCTGGCAACTACTAATCTCTTGGTAGTGCTCCATATTTGTCCATTCTGAACAGTCCACACAGTCAGAATTATAGAGTATTTAGTCATTTGCAACAGACTTCTCTCATCTACCTGAATATCTCCAAGGCTCTCCCATGTTGTTGTTTGTCAGGATACCCTTACTTTTGTGGAATGTTCCTTTTTTCAGGTATAATACATTTTGATTTGGGGCCAGGGATTTAGCTCAGTGGTTTCGCCTCCTGTTGCACAAGCACAAGGACCCAAGTTCGATCCCCAACATAAAAAAAAATGTTGATTATGCCTTCACTGGTTGTAATGCAATTGCTTTATTTCTTCTTTCTGGTGAATATGAGTTATGATAGTGTACTGATATAAGGGGAAATGATGTAACTCCCAACCTTGCTAGATATCCAAAGTGCAAGTTCCTGTTCTCTAAAGTCAAAGAATGAATTCTAGGAACAACAGAGGTTAAAAGTAGGAAAATTATTGGGAAAAAGAAAGTTTCTGTCTATGAGAGACAGAAGGAGGACTGAAAAGTGGGTTGCCCACTCACCCAACTTCTCAAAGTTGTTTTATGGAACAAAGCCACGAGGTGGAGTGGGTTCAAGGCAGGTTCAAGGTGAGAGGAAACTGTAGTCAACTAGTGAGATTATTAAGTACAGTCACTTAGGTAATATTAATCCAATGAGAAATCCCAAATTCTTATGAATGAGGCCATCAAGTATCCCCTGACAGTGTGAGACACATGCTCCCTCCAGAGAAGAAGTGTGAGTTGCATGTCCCTCACCCTTTCCTGCAATACTCTGAGGGGTGTGGCCCAGGAAGAATACATGAATATCAGAAGTTTCCTATTCTGCCACACTGCTGATGCCATCTTTCAGAAAGAGCTAACTATAACAGTTTGATTATACTATGACAGTGTAGGCCTTTTTGATGGAATTTTGGAAAATCTTTGAACTTTTGCACTGCACTTGAATTTTTGTATCTTTCTCCAAATGTGGCAGCTTTTTGGCTATCATTGCTCCTCCCTCCCTTCCTCTCTCTCTCTCTCCTCTCTCCCTCTCTTCTCTGTTCTCTCTCTCTCTCTCTCCCTCTCCCTCTCCCTTTCCCTCTCCCTTTCCCTCTCCCTCTCAGTCCCTCCCTCTCATTTTTTGAGCCAGGTTCTCACTATATAATTCAGGGTGGCCTTGAACTCACAATGATCCTCCTGTCTCAGCCTCCCAAGTGCTGGGATTACAGGCATACACCACCATGCTCAGCTTGGCTCTTATTTCTGTAAATAAGCCTCCTTACCACCCTTTAGTTTTTTCTTATCTTTCTTCAACTCCTATGATGTAAATATTTTCTTGATGTCACATAAACTCTGTGAGTTGGCCTCAGTCTTTTTCATTATTCTTTTTCTTTCTTCAAATTTGATTCTAAATTTTCAAGTAACTGGTCTCACAGTTCATAGATTTTTTCATATCCTTTATTAATTCTGTTGTTGATGCTCTTTCTCATTGTTTTTATTTCATTGTTTGCATTCTTTACTGCAACATTTTGGTGGATTCTTCTTTCTGACTTCAATTATTTTGTTGAAATTCTTTGTTTGTTTTAGTTCAGTAAACCATCTCTTTGTGTTCCCCTAATAAAATTCTCTTAAATATCCTTAGATAAATTATGTTGAGTTTTTAGGTTGGAAGCATATAGACATCTTTTACTTTAAGGACAGTTACTAGGATCTTTTTTGGTGGAGATCTATTTCTTTGCTTTCCCACCCTTGATTTTAAATTTATGTTTCTTACTGATTTATGTTGACATCCATTCATTTGAGGGAATGGTTCTTTCTTCCAAATTTCACAGGCTGTTTTCACTGGGGAAAGACTTTCCCTTATGGAATATTGTGAGCACTCTGTCTGAGAGACAGGGTGGTTCTGCCTCACATGAGTCAGTGGTGTCCCCTCTGTGCTGTTCTCTCAGCTGAAGTCAGTGGAGGGGAGCACAGCAGGGCCATCAGGGCCAATAATGAGTGGGTGACTGAGGCAGTAGTGAGGGTCATGAAGCATTCAGGGGCCAAGTTTCCTGGAGTTCCCACAATATCCTTTCCTCTCACTTGTGCAGTCATTGGCAGGGGCCTCTTTAGTGATATTGGTTCTAGCTCATATGCATATTCATGATGGCAAGGACACCAATATGTTGTCTGTGTCTCCCATGGAGTAGACATGGAGCTGAGGATGGAATCATGGGCACTTGTGCAGGGAGAGCAGCTGGGATTTGGGGCAACAGTGCCCAGGTGTAATTTCCCCACCTACTACATGGTTAAAGGTGGACAACACAGGAGGGTTCACTGGAAGGTGAGGGTCCAGGATCCAGTGTGTGTGTGTGTGTGTGTGTGTGTGTGTGTGTTTGCGCAACACTACAGCAGCTATGGGTCCATGTATGAGCTAGGTGGCTGTGGCAACAGGACTTGTGTATCAGTCAGTTCCCCTTGTAATAATAGCAAGACTCTAATGTATTGCAGCTATGCTGGATTACTTACTTAAATATGTATCTTTATCTTCTCTTTGTATCTTTAAATCAATTCCTTCTCCCACATCCACCAAAGACTTACAACAAATATTAATGATCAAATAGTATAATATTAACAAATGTGTGTAGTAGAATAACATCATCTGCAAGATCGTATATCTTAGCTCCTTTCTTTATCCATGTCACTGAATTTCCAGAAGAGAAGCATGATATAGATTACATATGATCATATGGAATCAAATGCAGTGTATGTGTTTACATGTGTAGCACAGGTAATAGATATGTAATGGTGAGAGGTCATATAAAAACACTGATTAAATTGGTAATGATTTTCATTGCCTTGGTGATCAAGAGATTCTATATTTATGTCAGGTGCAGTAACTGTCTTCCCTTCAGCCTTCTTGCTGCAAACACATCATGAAGGAAGGAAGTACTCAGTGCCACTCTGGGTCTCTCGATGTATAAAGTGAAACGTATGTGGAACTGGGGTTCTCTCTGTGACAGAGGCAATGAGCCCAGGTTGTTTTAAGGCAACTTCCACATGATATTTCTGTCTCTGAATTCTCAGAACTTTGATTTCCCTGCTCCGTGAACCGCCCCCCCACTTTAAAGCAGAGAGGAGCTACTTCTGCACATGAAATGGGTGATAATGAGGCTGTCTAGAGAGTAAGAATTACAAAAGGTCAAATATTTTCAACTGTGACCATTGTAATGGATGTCTTCACATTCAGAATTTAATCAGTACTTCTTTCACATCCAGTTTTATTACTACTATATAATCAGAAAACTGAGCTTCAATGCTATATTGAATATATATATATATATATATATATATATATATATATATATATATTGGTACTGGGCAGCCAACTCGGGTCCTTGCTCTTGCCCAGCAGGTGGCGAAACCACTGAGCTAAATCCCTGGCCCCTTCAATGCTATATTATGACTGACCTAGAGAAAAAATCATAATAAAGACATGTGTTATAGTAGTATCATTGAGATTATGAAACAACCACAGTTCTTATAGTTCTTATTGGAAAAGAGAATTGGTTCCATTGAGTAAAATTCTACAAAAATGCCCTGTTGGCACACACTTGTAATTCTGGCCATTTGGGAGGCAGAGGCAGGAAGACTTCAAGTGAAGTAGTGCCCTGGGCAACTTCATGACTTAACAAGACTCTGTTTCAAAATGAGTGGGTGGAGAGATTGGGGATGTAGCTCAGTGCAAAAGTGCTGGCTCAATTCTCAGTGTAGAAAACAAACAAAACACAACTCTACAGACATACAAAATTGCATGACATATAGAAATCTTATGAGCCCCAAATTCCACTACTGAACATTTGTGGAACTGATGTAGTCATCATGCCCACTCACAGACACAAATACAAACAAGTAACCTTGGCATTATTTGGGGTAACAAAGGACTGAAGGAACTCAATCATTCTCTTCTTTTGCTCAGATTGTTATTTTGTAACATCAATGTAGCTATACCAGCTCAGGTTGTGAATCAGCATAAGTTTTTGGGGAAGGTAATGTTTCTGCTTTTGAGGAGTGGCTGTGTTGAAGATGTTAAAGTGATTTAATTTCTTGTATATTCTACAGCATGGATGAACCTAGAAAATATTAAGATGAATGAAAAAAGTTGTACACAAAAATAGCATATTATATGATTTTTATGTGAACATTCTGAACAGGGAACTAAGCTGAGATAGTTAATAGATTAATGGTTGGGTTGCTAGGTGCTGGGGAGAAAGAAGAAGGGGAAGTAATTGTGTAGTGGGTGAAGATTACTTTTCTTGTTGCTGAAAGTATTCCATGTATTGGAGAGTGATTTAGTTGCACAATAACGTAAGTTTTATGCTCAGTGAACATTGCTTTCATTGAAAAAAACAAATAGGAAAGAAAAAAAGAAGCTAAAGCTAGGACCTGACTAAACAAAATGTAACCTCAGGGGCTTTAGCATTCCTCAGAAAGGGACAGGAAAGGAGCTGAGGAGAAAATAAGTCTGGAAAGAATCAGATGTTGATCAAGGGCAACTGCATGTCCTGGAGGTATGCACCAAAGAAGTAAAAGATGAGCAGAAAGATCTAATTTCATGAGGTAAATGGCAGAAGGTTACTAGCAATCAGTTAAGTGGTTTCACTTTGCTTCAACACAACCTTCCTCAGGACTATATCCCTGCATTAGTAATGGGCTCATCATGGAAAATGCTAATGAAGTAGAAAAGGCCATTTAAAACATGACTGTCTGCAGTTTGAGGAAAAAATGTTTCTACTCTGAGCAGGATGAGTTTCCCACCTTCACTAAAAATGGCAGGAAAGGTAAATACAATACAACAAACAAATACAATAAACAGGAACACACACACACAGAAACACACACACACACGCACACACACGCACACAGGAAGAAGAGCACTCTCCTTGTTAAGTCCCAGGTGAGATTTGAGAAAAAACTTTAAACACTAAAAATACCCAGTTATTACATGTAATTATTTGTTTTCCTATCTCCTCACAATCATCATGTACTGTACATAAGCAGACAGGAACACCAAGTCCTTGAGGGATTCACAACCTTTTATTGCATGCAAGGGATTCATGTTTGCAGGGTGAGAACAAAACAATACTCAGAGATAACTCTCTGTGCACTGGACTCCAGGAGTATTAAAGCAGGACAGAGAGGGTCAAGAACCTTTCTGGGGGAAGGCACTGAGAGATGGTGTTTAACAGTGTCTGCACACATACATCCTGACCAAGACCAGGGCTCTTTGCATTTCTCTCTCCCTGTTCTGCACATCTTTACTTCTGAAAAGACACAGGCCTTTCTGCCTCAGGCCTTCTCTAATGGAAAGATCCTCTGCCTGTGAATCCTCTGCTTTCCTCTGGTTTCATTTGCATGGATCTGATATAAAATCCCTCTGGCCCAGAATCCTCTCACTTGCACACTGGACTTAGACAATCTGCTCTGGATATGTTTGCCTGAGTTCTTTCCATTCCTAAAGGATTTGAGGCTTATCATGAGTTCAGTAAATGTACTGTTTAGTATTATGATTTCCTTCCACTGGTTTATAAGATTAAGTATAAGATTCATTTCAGCTTATCAATGCTGCAGGATTTACCATGAAAGTAAGCCTTCAAATAAAAGCACTTAGGAATCACCCAACAGATTATGATATAATTGAACTAATCTTGAGTTACTAATTTACAAATTTAAAGAATAACTTGTGAAAAGCCTGTCAAAAAGGAATGTCTGGAACTTTTTCACAGAAAGATAACATCATATTCATCTTCATGATACATAAAGGAAAGACAGGCATGAAGTCATATTCTTGAAATCCAAACTACTCCAGAGACTAAGGAGAATTAAAAATTCATTGGCATTCTGGAAATATAGGAAGATAATATCTAATAAACAATAATAATGAGAGATAGCAGATGAGAGAAATACTTCAGAATATTTTCATATTATTAGGTTTTAGCACTAACACTCATTTCATTAAACTGAATTACGTTCTCTGCCATATGGTTTTAACAAAAATCACTATACATGGGGAATTCTGAGTAAAATTTTAAAATCAGCTTTTGTTTTTAATTTTTTCCAGGGCCTCTTTCCCATCCTTTTTCCTTAGGCTATAAGTCAGTGGGTTCAGCATGGGCATCACCAGGGTGTAAAACAGTGAGGTCATTTTGTCCTGTTCTAAGGAGTAGGAAGAACTTGGTGTGAAGTATGTGAAAAGAAGAGTTCCTTGAAAAATTGAAACTGTAGTTAAGTGAGAGGTTCAGGTGGAGAAAGCTTTGACCTTCCCCTCAGCAGAGCGTATCTTTAGGATGGATGAGATGATATAGCAGTAGGAGGTGAGGACTCCTGAAATGGTGCTTAGTTCAAAGAAGAAAAAATGATGAATAATACCAGTTGATTGACCTCTATGTCAGAACAGGAAAGGAGAAAAAGTGGAGGTAAATCACAGAAGAACTGATTGATTTCAATAGATCCACAAAAACACAGGCAGAATGCCTGTCTGTGTGTATCAGAGCATCTGCCAGTCCCACCAGGTAAACCCCAGCCACCAGCAGGGAGCACAGCCTGCTGGACATATGGGCTGCATACAGCAGGGGGCTGGTGATGGCCTTGCAGCAATCAAAGGCCATCACCACCAGCAATGTGCACTCAGAGTCTTCAAAGTTGCAGGAGATGAAGAACTTCCGAGCACAACCGAAAAAAAAAGGAATTTATTTATCCTTGCCAAATATGTCAACCAGCATCTTAGGTCCAATTGCTGTGGAGTAACAGAGGTCACAGAAGGACAGGTGGCTAAAGAAGAAGTATGTGGGTATGTGGAGCTGAGACTCCATTCTAATTAAGATGATCATTCCCAGATTTCTCAGGAGATTAATAAGATAAATAAGGAGAAATGTGGTAAATAGAGTCACCTTCATCTCAAGGTTACCAGTAATTCCCAAGAAGATGAATTTAATCAATGAGAACATTCTCTGGTCCATTATCCTTGTTCTTCTCTAAACTATTGATAAAATGATAAAATAATTAAAAGCATAGCTGCATGTTTTGCATTTATGAAGATCAACAATATATTTGTAAATTAGAATATAATTTGTTTATTGTTATATATACTTTGGAAAAATTATGCCGTCATATGTTTCTTTTTAAAAACTATTATCTACTTGAAAAGAATAAAATATGTCTGAGATAGACAATTGGATATTCTGATAAATCTAAATTCCATTTATGAAGTGTGTGCCTTTATATAAATGCCATAATTTCTGTGGACCCTACTTTCCTTACCTCGGGAAATAGAGTTGAACAAATTGTAATATAATTTGATCTTCCAAATAATGTGCAACATACAGAGACATTGGAGAGACAGGGTGTAAGATAAAAGAGCAAGCATTTGCAAAACTTTGTTTCCATTTTTTCCTTCTTTTCTCATGTTTTTTTCTTTCCCATGTACCAATAAAGTTAATTTTTGAAAAAAAACTATGCATTTACAATGCATCAAAGTATTTCTGTGGACACAAAATGATAACATTACAATTCTAAAAAACATGACTGGTTCAAAATACTTTACATTACTTCTATAAGTAAAAAGCACTTAAGTAGCTAATATTGAAATTTGCCATACTACATTTCTTATTGTTTGTTTCTTTAGTATTAGAAGTGACATAAAATGCATTGTACTGAGCATTTGTATAAGCCTTTCTTGGTTTTATCACAATACACCTTACATATTTGTAGCAGTGAACTGATTCCAAGGGATGAGTTCTCTGAAGAAATATACTGATAAGAGGTAGAGTCAACCGAATTTAACACCTTACTTTGCATTGCCTTATATGTAAAATTGACTTGTGTGTTACAACATAGAATTAGCACAAAGAACAGTAAATGTTTTGTCATGTACAGGCTTTCTTGCACATGTGTGTGATTTCCTGTAAGTGTCCAATACTTAATGTGTTTACATCCCTTTGTGGATGTATGAGAGCTGGAATACAGAAATGATATTTGTGGGGTTAAGACTAAGCAAATAGAGAATATATTTCACATAGAGTTGAATCTGCATACATCATTAGAGTGTTATAAGTAAAACATTTTTGAGATAAAACAAATTTTAAAATCTCTTTTATTCATGCATGTGCTTCTACAAGGAGAAAAGGAATCAGGGATGTCCTGTGTATCAAGACTAGAATAAAATAATCAAAATATTATGCTGTGGATACTATGAAGTTCAGTCAGATTTTTTAAAATCTGAGGGTAAAATATTTTCAAGCACCAGAATTTCCAGGACAATTTATTAAATTCAGAATGCATAAAATGTTTTATTCATAAATCTCTCTTTTCCTGATACACTAAATTATTTACCTTTTCTTCTATACCTTTATATCTGAGGATTCTGAACCTACCTGAGGTGAGCCGGTCTTGGTAGCTAAACACTAAGCAGAGAGCATTTTATTTTGGTAGGTGCCAGTTGGGACTTCAGTTTCTGATGCTATTTCCCCTGGGTCTGGTGTGATTATGTTTGTCATTATGTATTCTCCCCTGTGAATGTCACCAATGTTAGCAAAAGGTGAAGTTATATTCTTTATAATCATAAAGAAATTGATCTATTTCAAGATCATAGTATGTGTGTACATACTATGTAATATAATTTAAACCTTCCTTTTCCATAGTAAGAATTTATTTACATTCAAATAACCCTGTGCTTTATCATTCCCATTTGTTGTCTATTGTTTACTTCTCTTCTGTTTTAAAATTTCCTTTATGACTTCACACAGGAGCATTATTATCCTTAAGAGAATTATTTTACATTTATTACCATGTGATTCCTATACTTATACTCATTCTTTACAGTTAGACACCTATTTTGGTTTTAGTGTATTCATAAGGTTGAGCATTTGTGACCACTATCTCATTCCAGAACATTTTCCATCACCACAATAAGAAATCCAAAGCTATTAGCAGTCACATTCTCTCCCCTTTCACTGTCACTTTGGGACCATTCATCAGTTTCTGTAGCTCTGTGTTTGTCAGTTCAGGGAGCACAGTTAAATAGAGGCTACAATATGTGTGCTTTTTATTAGGATTCCTTAGTCTGATATATTTCAGGGTTCATCTATGTTGTTGCATGTGTCAGAATCATCTTCCCTTAATGTCTGAGTGATATTTACATTCCACACATTTAATGGCAGAATTTTATACATTTACATTCAATGTAATTATTAATGGGCATGGACTTAATAGTGTTCTTTTGCTACTATTTTCCGGTTGTTTTGTTGACCTTTTAGTGTTTTCTTCCTCTATTATTTTTCCTTTGTGGTTTCATTGCTCTCTGTAATGGTATTTCTGGAGCTTTCCTATTTGGTTTATGTAACTTTAATAGACATTTGTGTTTACACTGAGGATTACATAAAACACCTTGTGTTTGTAAGTGGCTATTTTAAGTTAATAAGAATTTATTTCATATGTAAATTCCATTTTGCTCCCCTCTTCTCATATTTTATATTTTTCATGTGATAATTTTTTATGATCTGTATGCTTAGTAAATTATTGTAACATATTTTAATAGGTTTTAAATTTTATACTAGAGAGATAATTAACTCATCACTACTATGGCATTAAAATATTTTGTATTTCACAATACATTTTTATAACTGAAGGGTTTTTTCTCCAATAAGTTTATTGATACATTTTAGATATAAAATACACTTACATTCATCATTGAGATCTTGTACCTTTACATGATCTACTTTGGTTCTAATATTTTCCTTTTCCCCTGCCCTCCCTTCACCCTCCTCCAACATTCCCTATTTAAAAGATTTTGTTTCCATTTTGTTCCTTTTCTCATATTTTTACTATTCCCTTCTTTCAATTCCCCTACCCCTCCCACTTCTGAACAGTATTGAAAGACATTTATTATCTAATTGTTTTTTTGGCACTGGGGATTGAACCCAGGACCTTGTGCTTGGGAGGCAGGTGGTAGGACCACTGAGCTAAATCCCCAGCCCTTATTATCTAATTTTAAGACCCCCTCTAAAGCTACAGTAATCAAGGCAGTGTTGGGATAAGGAAAGACATATAGATCATTGGAATAAAACAGAAAATCTGGAAATAGAACCACACATATGTAGTCCACTGAGTTTGAAAGGTTATTTAATATTAACATTTTATAAAACATAAACTCAACTCAAGAGCAGAGGTAAAGACAGTGTTTTCAGCAACATCTGTTATCTGTATGTATCTGTTATCAGTGTTTTCAGAACATCTGTTATCTGTATGTAAAAAATTATCCTCAACCCTTTATTTCCATACATAAAGATAACTTGAAAGGATCTGTGAACCTAAATATGAAACACTAAAACTATAAAACTTTACGAAAAAATTATAAGGGAGAATGTTCATGAATTTAGTGTAGGCAAGAATTTCCTAGGATATAAAAAACATGATGTATATAATTTAAAAATTGATAAATGAGATTCCTTCAAAATTTAGAACTTTAAATGACATTGTTAAGAAAATGAAAAGTAGTCCTTAAACAGACCATATTACATATAACCAGAATATATAAAGAACTCTTACAGCTCAGTAATAGACAACCCAATTAAAAAGTACACACAAGAAGATGATAAGTAGCCAGTACAGCACAAGAAAAGGTGTGCAACACTAGAATCAGAAAAATACCAATCAGTACAATAACAAGATTGTATTATACACCCATTAGGGAGATGAAGTTAAAAGTTTAAAAGAACAGATGTCACCTTAGGTGTGAACCAGTTAGAACTTTCTAATACTGCTAATGTGATTGTAAGATGATAAAACCATTTTGGAAAACAATATAGAAATTACTTGTATAACTGTTAAGAACCAACAGTTCCATTCTTAAGTTTTTACTTAAGAGGAATGAAAACATGTGTTCACAATAGATTTGCACATACAAGATGATTATCCCTTATCTGAAATTCTTAGAACCAGAAGTTTTTCAGATTTTGGTTTGAAATCCACTTAATCCACAAAGAGAATACCTGCTTCCACTTTTTTTCAGGTTCCTGTAACATGGAGTATTGTATTCCACCCTTTAACTTTCAGTCTATGACTTTTTTTTTAATTAAGTGTGTTTCTTGTATACAGCATATTGTTGGATCTTGCTTCTCGACCCATTCTGCCAGTCTATTTCTTTTGTATGGTGAATTGAGACCGTTAAGATTGAAGGTTATAAATGATATGCATTGACTTACCATTTTCATGACTTTTTCTTTTTGTTAGATTCTCCCGTTTTGCATTTAATTTCTTCTAATGCCTGATGGATTCATTCTGCTGGGCTTCCTGGGGGTTGTGATCCTCATTGTCTTTTCCTAAGATATTGTCTAAAATTTTTGGGAGTGCTGGTTTGGTATTCATGAAATTTCTAATGTGCTCTTTGTCATGAAAGTATCATATTTCTCCATCAATTTTGAAAGATAGTTTTACAGGGTACAGCAATCTGGGTTGGAGGCTGTTTTCCTTTTAGGGCTTGAAATACATCACTCCAAGCTCTTCTTGCCTTGATAGTTTCCATTGAGAAGTCTTCTGTGATTCTGATGAGCTTTCCTTTGTATGTGATTTGTTTCTTTTCTCCAACTGATCGTAGAATTTTGTTCTTTTGGGTTTCTGGAATCCTAACTATTATATGCCTATGTGTAGAATTTTTTTTATCAAGGCTAGTTGGAGTCCTATATGCCTCACTTACATATATGTCAAGTTCTTTTCCCCTGCTTGGGAAGTTTTCTGCCATTACTTCTGTCAAAAGCTTTTTTTATGTCATCTGCACCCTCTCTGGGCTCTTCATTGACTCTGATCAGTCTTATATTATTCTTCTTTGCATTGTCTAGCAGCTGCTGGTTTGATTTCTCATGGTTCCGTACAATTTTAAAGAAAATTTTCTCTCCCTTGTCACTAATTGTAATCTTATCTATTATATCTGAAATTCTGTCCTCATATTGGCTCATTCTGCTGCATAAACATTCAATGGAGTTTTTAATCTCCTGGAAATTTGTTTGCATCTGTTTTATGGATTCCATTTGTTTCCTATGTCAGGATTCCATCATGTTCCTCAGCTCCTCTATTTTTTTATCTGCATCCTCTCTAGATTTGTTAATCATGTCTTACACTATAGGCACAATCTCTGCTGTTATCTGCAAAATTATTTCTGATTTCATTTTTTTCAGATCCTTTTTTGTTGCCAGTTCAGGGAGTCCAGATTGTTGAGTACCAGATTGTTTCATCTCATTTCCCCTTGGGGTTGCTGTAGGTGATCTGGAAGTCTAGTTTTGAGTCTGGTTCACATGTCTTCCCATTTCAATGGTGGGGGGTGCTGCTGGCACCCATGCAGCTCACCTCCTCTGCACTGGGTGCAGTACTGTGGTGACCCACACACCTTCTCATGGGCACTGGGAGCAGCTCTCCTCCTCTGTGCTGGAAGATGTGCTATGGTGGTCACTTCCCTGAGGTTTATTTTACATCATGTGGTACTAATTATCATCCTTTTCCTTTTAGCTGGATAAAAACCTCAAGAATTCCTTTCTTTTTTTCTCAGACAGTATCTCAGGCTGGCCATAAACTCACTATGTAGACTAAGCTGGCCTCAAATTCGTGGTAATCCTCCTTCCTCAGCCTCCTCAGTGTTGGGATTACAGGCTTCCAGCAACACATTCCACCCTTTACCATTCTTATAAGGTAGTTGTAGTGCTGATAAACTATCTGGTATTATTAATCTTAGGAATTCTTTGTAAAACCTCCATTTTTAAGAGATAAATTTTCTGGCTACTATAGTCTTGATTGGTCTTTTCCTTTCTAAGATTTTGAGTCATCTCAGGTCCTTCTGTTTTTCATGGTTCCTGATGAAAACTCTTCTGACAACATTATGGTGATTCTTTTGTATGCAACAGTTCCCTTTTTCTGTGCTAAGTCTAGAAATTTTAAGGTTTTGTTTTAAATTTTTCACATTTCTATTTTGATGTGTCCCCAGGAAGAACTTTTTAGATTCTTTCTATTTCTCGCCTGTGGCCTGAGATGATTTCTGTCTTATATTTTAATATATGTCTGCCTTTTTCTCTGACTCATCTTTCCTTCAGGCTCATGGAAAACACACTATGTAGTTAAGCTTGGCTTTGTCCTATAAGTCTCTTAAATCCTCCCCTATTTTTCCCCTTTGCACTTCAGATTGTATAGTTTCTGTTTAACAGTCTTTAGGTTCTCAGGTTATTATTTTTAAATGATCTCATCTTCTGTTGAATCTCTATTGAATTTTAAGTTCAGTTATAAAAATCATTCTACTCATATCTCTGCTTGTGGTTTTTTGTACCTTTTCTCCATTGAAAATTCCAGTTTATTCCTGCATTATCTCTAGAACTCTGTTTGCATTTTTATGAACACTGTTTTGAATTCCCTGACAGATGAATCTCATATCTCACTCCACACTTCTCAGTGTCTAGACCTTTATCTTTTTATTAAAATTTGGAATAAATGTGCCTCTTTTTCCTTTTTCTTGATTCTTTTTTTGCTACTCTGCATTGGATAAATCAGTGATCTCTCTCAGTGAGCCCATGCTGTTCTGCAGTGGAGAACTGGCTCCCAAAAAATCAGTCCAGGGACTTTAAAGTGCTTCTCGGGTCTTTTTGTTTGTCCAGATTTGTATTTTTGATGCCTCTGGAGCTAAGCATATGCAGTATACTGTTAGCCCCTCCAAGACTGGGTGTAGCAGGAGGGAGTGGGATATCACACATGCAGTCCCATTCTGAATTTATGGTGACCCTAAGAATGAATGTTCACCTGCCACTGTCTGTATTCAGCTGGGAGAATGATCTGTGAAAATACTGATATTCATGCACAGGCTGGACTCTATGATCTTATAGAGAGGATTGCTAGAACTGGAACTGCATATTATCTCTTTCTCTCTCTCTCTCTCTCTCTCTCTCTTTCATCTAGGGAGTTCAAAAGACTTCTCTCACTATAGAGAAGCAGAATAGTAGGACTATCTTTCTCACTTTCATTTGCCACTCCCAGTTCAGGTTCCACAACAGAATACACCTCATGTTTTGCTAAACATTTGATATGGATCTCAATTTTCTGGTGTGCCAAAGCCTCTCCATTGGTCTCTGATTTTCTCTGAAGGGAACTGATTTATCAATAGGTATGTATTTGGCATGTCCATGGGAAATGGGAGGATTAAGTGAGTATTTTGAAATGTTGTTGGCATCATTCCCTTAGCAATAGATTGACAATTTGATTAAAATATGTATTGGTATAATTGTCATTGGATTGAACCTTACTAGAGATATTTGAGCTTTCTGCACTTTTATATTTATATTTTTCTCCAGATTGGGTCACTTTCTGATTATTATGTTTTACATAAATTTCCTCTCTCTTTCTCTTTTCTTCTTTAACTCTGGTGGTGTAAAATTAGCTATCTTGATGCTCTCTCATGAATCTTATAGGCTTTCTTCATTCCTTCTCAGTATTTTACTTCTTCAGTTGTATATTTTCAAATAACTTGCATTAGACTCACAGATTTGTTCCCCTTTGTGATCATTTCTGTTGTATTTTTCAGCTATTGTACTCTTTGATGTCTCTTACAGTTCTTCATTTGTTCACTTATTGATTTCATCATTTTTTGAAATTATCTCCTTATATATTTTTGATCTTCACTAGCATTCTTTAAAATGTTTGTTTAATTATGTGCCTAGTCATTCTCAGATGTCGTTTTCTTTGGAGAAAGTTACTTAAATTTTATTCTGTTCTTCAGTGAAGATAAATTGTCTTAGTTTTATATATGCATTTTGTCTTATTTTGCTAATAATTGCACATTTGATGAAGTGGTCACTTTGAAGACTGATTTGCCTGGCTTCCCCGTGGAAAGGCTTTCCCCTGTGGAACAGTGTGAATGCCTTGTCTGAGTGGGGCACGTGACCCTTCCTGCACTGAGGGAGCTGTGATAGTTTCCATGAAGCACTGCCAGTTTTATTCAGCATTGGCAGATACTGCAGGGATCCCCAGGATCAACTCTGGGCAGCTGTGAGGGCTGTAGGTGTGGTCACTGACAAAGGCTCCATGGTTTTCCATTCCCTTTTCCCCTAGTAGTGCAATCACTGTCAAGGAGGCTGCTCCAGGCACTGAGTGTCACCACAGGCACACTAAGGGCAATGTGACCCTGGGGCCTGACAGGCAGTACTCATGCAGTGACCAAGAAGGAGCACACATACAAGGGCTGCAAAACTGTGGTTCATGGTGGCTGTAGCTTCCATCACTGCCATGTGTGCAGTGAGTGCTGCTGGGTGCTGGTTCTTACTGCAGCTTTAATAAAATGCTTTAGATTGGGCAACTGATAAACAAAATTAATTTATTGGCTCAATCTAGGAGTTTGGGAAGTGTAAAAGCAGGTGACCAGCAGTCCCTAGTGAAGGTTTATTTTTCAGAAATGGCATTTTTTTTAGTGTGCCTCAATGGCACTAGAATAGGAAAAAGCTATGTTCTCACAAAGCAGAAGAACCTGGGAGATTTCTAATCTCTGTAATAAGGACACCATGAGTGTGTGAAGGCAAAGTCCTTATAAGTAATAATTTTCCAAAATGCCCAACTTCTTAATAGCATCAAAAAAGGAATGAGGTTTCAATCTGAACATTTCCAGGTCACGTTCAGACTATGGCAGCTGTTGTCCAAAGCATGCTTTTGCACACACACATGCACAGACACACTCAGTTGACTGTGGGCTGGGGTGAATGCAGTGCAACTGCAAAGCCAGGGCCCAGCATGTGCAGTTCCTTGCCATTGGGTGGTTCTCATGTCTCTGGCAAGGGTGCACACAATTTGGCTGTGGAACTGGGGTCTATTAGGACAGTGCTTGTGAAATAGCTGGAGCTCTGTGGTCAGGGGACTTGCATGTTTTAAGAAGGAGGTGGCATCTCTATCCCTGGCATAGCACAACAGCAGCTCCTTACTGACAGAGGAGCAGTAGCATCTCCCACTGCAGGAGTCCACAGCAAGTCTCACTGTTGGGACCTCAGAGGGCACAGATGCCAGGGCTGTCTGCAGAGGCACCTCGCTGGGGAGGAATATAGTGCCCAGCCTCTGGTGGATAAAGATACCTCTCATCCTCCTCCTCTGTGTCTGCCCATCTGAGGATATCATAAGTGTCCTGAGTTCATTGTATTTGCTTTTGAAGTTTTCTCCATTTTTACTTATGTATTCATGGTTAGTTCTACTGTGTCCCTGCAGGTTTGTAAATGGTCACAGAAGTCCTACTCAGAATGCTGTAATTTCTAGGTAGTTTTCTATTAGTTATTTTTCCTGGTGGTGGAAGGTTTTATCTGCCTGGCCAACTTGCTGATATAATTTCTTTTAACTCACCAAGAGTGAATTTTGGCATCAAGGGTGGAAAAAGTGGCAGCTGCTCATAGAATTACATCTATTGGTAGATGCAATGGAATTTTGATTTCCTATCCTCACAATTTTAGAATCCACTGTTTATTTTTAACAGGAAGTTTTTATGTTTAAAAAGAAGTCATTCTTTGCATCAAAAAATGCAATAATAATTTATTAAATTAGATTATGATGTCTAGTTTTCCCTTTGAATTGCTCAAGCTAATGAATCAAGAGGCAAACTTCTATGATCTGTATTTTGTGGTGATTGTTACTGAGTTATGCACTTGCTGTTTGACAATGATGGAAGTAGGAAGATTTTCTGGAATGAAGTGGAGCCTTTGGGGGCCTTATATCACTTTTTTCCTAATGGTAAAATGTTAATAGGAAACTATGAAAAATAAAATTTAAGAAATGATTAATGATCTGGATACTTCAGGAAGGAATTGGTGCCTCTGGCAAATGTTGACTGTGCTGAATCTAAAATAAATGCAACGTTACTAGCTTCCTAACAATCAGGGGAACATAGCAAGCCTCTGTGGCACCAGGTGATGAAACACAGGATCCTCCCTGTAAAACTGGGCAAGAGGGCCCATGAATGTTTTGTAGATGAGAGGAGCCCTCAAGGTTCTTAGAGAGAAGGGCAGCTACATTGCGGTTTCCTCTCTCTAAGTGCTGCTTCAAATTGTACACTGGAAAAATTTATTATATGTTTCCATACCAAAGTCTTAAGTATTTACTATCATGCAATAATAAGTATATATAGCAAAAAATCTTGGTTTCTGAAATACATTTTGCTGAGACACACACTCTCCAATTTCAGTCTTCTAATGCACATTCTCTGTAGAGGTTTCCACTGTGGCACTGGGTTGATCCCCCCTGAAGGACACAGGGAGAAACCTGTGAGACCTGAAAGTATAGTCTGTTTCTGAGATACCCAGAGGTAAATTCCACACTTGTGGCACTACTTTAGTATATTAAGAAATGAGAGGTAGAGGGAAAAATTACAATTATTTTTCACTACAGCTAACCTAAATTGCTCAATATCTAAAGAAAATATTTCCAAATCACAAATTGGGATAGATTAGGTGTGAAAGACTATTGAAAATTTATTAAACTGCATTTTTAAATAATATTTGATTTTAAAATTACTTCTGTAATATTCTTACATGTCACTATCTTTGTGTATAATAGGCCCATTAGTAATGTGCAACATTCTATATACATATAATAATATGCATCTAAAAGTTTATACTTTTAGACACTATTCTCAGCACCTAGCTTCATTAATCTTATCCATTCAACAATTGATGATATAGGTACAGTATTCACTCTCCTTTTACAGACAATTTAACTAAGGTACAGAAAAGTTAAATAACATTTTAAGTATATCATTTAATTTCCAGATAAAGCCATTGAACAGGAAGAAAGGCAATTGAGATTCTTCACTTTTCCCTAAATCCAACCTTGTGTTTCAGTTACATCATCATCATTGAGACAAAATATCTGACTCGCACCACTTAAAGGAGGAAAGGTATATTTTGGCTCACAGTTTGTAGAGTTTTCAGTCCATAGTTGGCTGACTCTAAGGCAGGGTGTCATGGCAGAGGGCAAACAGCTCATAGCAGGGCAGCAGGAAGTAGAAGGGGATCAAGGGAGGAGGAAGGAAATTCACTCTTCCAGGCCAGGCATCCAGTGATTCATCTCTTTGACCAGACTTCAGGTCCTAAATCACATTTATCTGTGAACTCCTGAGCAGACTAGTCCACTGATGAGTATCACCACCCAAGACACAATCACCTTCCAAAACTCCCACTATGAGAACATGAGACTTTTCTGGGCATCTATCTATAAACCATAACATCTTGTAAATCAGATATTTTATACACATATTCATACATATTTTTCTAAGGTATGTACTATATCCTTTTATATCATATATCCATTTTAACATATATCCCGAGTGAGTAATCAAAGAAATGTTGAGTAACAGCTACTAGTTAGCTAATATTTTGAGCTTTTCAATATTTATTTATAACTTGGGTCTATGGAATGAATTTTACTGTGTTAAAAACAAAAACAAATGTTTAACACAACTCTAGTGTGAGTAGTTGTGTGTCCACCAGTAAGTCATTCCAAACTCACCAGTGGACTTCAGGGGATTAGATAAATCATGAAATGTTAGTATTTCTCATAAAGAATCTGCCTTCCATCTTAGAGCCTTCTTAGCTTCATCTTTAACATCTTTACTTCTCAAGCTGTAAACCAGTGGGTTCAGCACTGGAATGATAATGGTATAGAACACTGAGACAACTTCATCAGTGTTGGGAGAATACAGGGAACTTGGCCTTGAGTAAATGAAGAGATGTGTCCCCTGATAGATGGCCACAGAGGTCAGGTGAGAGGCACATGTGGAGAAGGTTTTCTTCCTCCCACCAGCAGAGCAGATCTTTAAGAATGAGACAAGAAAAAGTTGGAGGTGATGATGACAAAGAAACAAATAATTTCCACAGAGCTGCCATACGTGGAGAGAAGCCACCCATTAATTGATGTGTCAGTGCAGGAGTGCATAAGCTGGAGAAGGAGGTCACAGAAAAAATGATTAATGACTTTTCTGTCATAGTATTTCAGAATAAAACAAAGGTCGTATGAACCAGGGAACTCATGTTGCCTCTGATATATGACAAAACAATCAGCCATATGCAGATACCCCAGGACATGAAAGACTGTGTAGAGTAGAGGGTTACAGATGGCCACATAGCGATCATAGGCCATGGGAGCCAGGATGAAGGATTCAATGTCTGCAAAGTTGCAAAAAAAGTAAAACTGCAGGGCACACCCCTAGTAGGAGAGAGATTTGTTCTCTGACAAAAAATTGACCAGCATTTTGGGGAAAATGACCGAGGAGTAGTATACATCTATGAAGGACAGGTTGCTGAAGAAAAAATACATGGGGGTTTGAAGGTGTGGATCCATCCTGATTATAAGCATCAGTCCAGTGTTGCCCACTAAAATCATACTGTACAGCCCCAGAAATGTGAGGAATATGACAATCTGCAGTTCAGGATACGTCAGGAAACCCAAGAGAATAAACTCAGTGAGCAGCATGCAGTTTCCCAGTGCAAGTTCCATCTTCTGAGTGGCTTCTCTTTCTTAGAGAACCTGACTTCTCAACATGTTATGTAGATGAAAAGAGGAGATAATTAGATATGCAGTCATTTTCCTGTTTTTTGAAAGTATATGAAAACACAACAAATACAGACACCATATCCAACTGCTTTCAAGTATAACATTTAAGAGATGTACATCAGAGATAGTGGCTGTAAGAGTTTATGATACTTACAGCTACTTGATAGAGCTCAATTAATGCTTTGCCACTGGGCAGTTCATTCTCTGTGTTTGGGGTCAGTGCTTGATTCTGCTTCACTTTGAACATTGAGCATGAAACAATAACTGCTGAGAGGGGTGAAGTAAGGATTCAATGAAGGACCAGATAATGATGGTATAAAGAATAATGGATATATTGCTTAAAATATATTTTCAGAGTGTGTTTTGCAATGAGAATTTTAAAACAATTTGCTTCTTCTGTCCAAGGTTTAATATATAATAGTATATTATATCCACTTGACAGTGGATGGGGTGGTTTAATTGAGAATATACTAGATATTTGTTTATAATTTTAAAATATAAAACAGAAACATTATTACTGAAATGAAACAAACGTCAGTAAATATAAGGTCTGTGACTATTTTGGGTAGAAGAGTTTAAAATAATGCTTTAAATCCTTTCTACATATTAAGCCAAACTGACAAATTGCTAAATTTTTTCTATATTTTTATCACTCACTTCTAGGAAATATTCATCAAACATTAGTTGGCTGGCCAAATAAACTATGTGGAACATAAATATAAAATCACTGGGAATTAAATTATATGACATCCTCAGGAATGAAATGTATGAGTAACCTAAACTAGCATCTATCTGTTTTTATAGTAGCATTATAAAAATTGTTGAGGCTGAGAAATACATCAATCAGTTTCTGGAATCTAAGAATGTTTCTGAGAATAGAATTTGAAGTGTCTTTGAAGAACTTGAATTAACTTGATTTTGAAATAGCAGGAATTTCAATTTGACCTAGAAAAAAATGGACTTGCAAATATATCAAAGAAGTAACATGAAAAACATGCAATAACTATGTTATGTTACCTCAATTGGCCAGAAAGGAATGAAAAATATTTCTGGATCATGACTTCCTACAATAAATATCATGATAGTCACAGTGCTAAAGATTTTTCTTGCCTCATTTAATCAGTAAAATCACCCTGTGTCATGGGCACATTGAAGATCAGAAGGATGATAATCAGAAGTGAAGCACTTCCTCAGGGAAGTTACATTACTGCCTTCCATGGGAATGGAATAATGTACTCCAGCATAGTTCTCATTCTTATTTTGACAGTTTTCAAAATAAAGAAGATATGTGAAATAGGAAGAAAAAGTCTAAAGAAATAATGGAAATGGGAGGGATAGGGGAAAGGAAAGAAGAGAAAAGAAAAAATATGAGAAAAATAAAGAAATAGAAACAAATTATTTGTAAATAGGGAAGGGTGGAAGGGGTGAAGGGAGGGCAGGGGGATGGGGAAAAAATAAGAACCAAGAAACATCATGTAAAGGTACAAGATCCCAATAATGAATGTGACTGTACTGTATACCCTAAAATGTACCAATAATTAAACTCAATAAAAAATAAATAAGACAGTTAACAATGAAAAGATATTGCTTTAAAGTTAGTACAGATTTGGTTGCAGTCTATCTTGGCCATATATGGGCTGTGTGACTTTATGAAATTTAATATAAATTGTTTTAACCTATAAACTTATAATGAGGACAAATGTCTTGCAATGTTTCTGAATGTTTTAAATTAGGAAAATTATCTATGTATCCACCTATGTGTATATCTCTTTGTCCCTTCTGGTATCATTCCAGGGAGATGATGACTTACAACAGGTAAATACCAGCACTTCCCTCTTATGACTAGAGACCTCTGTCAAGATTTACATTAAAACTTGTATTACTTATATAATGAATGTTATACACAATATGATATGCTAAATCTTTTACCTATAACTTAATTGTCACAAAGCACCTAACAAATTATGATCAAATTACTATTATTATCAAATTTTATGTTTAGAAAAACTAAGAAAATGGAAATTTGAGATTTATAATATAGCCAGGCATGGTGGCACATGTCTGTAATACCAGTCCTTG
>NW_004624856.1:1001411-1011986 GCF_000247695.1 Heterocephalus glaber | reverse complement strand
TTTTTGTTTCTCTCCAGAAAGAATGGTGATTTTATTTTTTAAATTTTTTTCAATCATTAATTTCATTAGTACACAATATGCTGACATCCATTATTGGGATTTTGTACTTTACATAATGTATCTTGGTTCTTATTTTTCTCCATTCCTCTGTTCTCCCTTCAACCCCTACAAACCCCCTCCCATTTACAAAGACTTTGTTTCCATTTTTTTTCTTTTCTCATATTTATTCTTTTCCCTTCTTTCCTTTCCCCTACCCTTCTCACTTCCCCTTCCTCTATGGATTTTCCTTCATATTTCACATCATCTATTATACATTTTGATCCTTATTTATACTTTACATTTAAAATGAATAGCATCAAGCTGCATATGAAAATCTTACTGTTGCTCTATTACTGTCATGTGACTCGGTGATTATATTACCAAAGATTATATCACATGTGAGACAATGCAATTATTTTGAAATAAGGAAATGGTGAAAATTAGCATGTCCCCATACTTTTTCAAGGTCCAAAATTATTCCAGTGTACAAATTGAAGCAGCACTTAGAGAGAGAAAACCTCAATGAAGCTGTTTCTTCTCTCTGAAAACCTTGAGGGCTCCTCTCATCTGCAAAGCATTCATGAGCCCTCTTGCCCCATTTTACAAGGAGGATCCTATGTTTTATCACCTGATGCCACAGAGGCTTGCTAAGTTCCCCTGACTGTTACGAAGCTAGCAAATCTGCATTTATTTTAGATTCAGCACAGTCAGCATTTGCCAGAGGCACCAATTCCCTGCAGTTCCACAATGGCCTCTCCCTGTGGTCCTGGGGCTGCTACCAGCATCACAGCTGTTACTGATTCTTGTCTGATGAATATAATGCAAGCTGTTATTGCTGAAGTATCCACATCTTTAGTAAATTTTTAAATTTTTTTCTTTATAGTTTCCTATTAACATTTTACCAGTAGGAACAAAGTGATATAAGGCCCTGAAAGGCTCCCCTCCATTCCAGAAATTCTTCCTATTTCCATCATTGTAGAGCAACAAGTACATAACTCAGTAAAATCACATATCATAGGAGTTTGCCTCTTGATTCATCAGCTTGAGCATTTCAAGGGGACAAGTTGCCATCATAATCTCACTGAATAAATTATTATTGAGTTCTTTGATGCAAAAGTGACTTCCTTTTAAGTATAAAAATTTCCTTTCAAAAATTAATAGTGGATTTTAAAATTGTGAGGATAGAAAATCAAAGTACCATTGCCTTTACATATAGGTGTAATGCTATGAGCAGCCTTTTGATGCCAAAATTCACTCTTGGTGAGTTAGAAGAAATTATATCAGGAAGTTGGCATGGTAGATATGAGCTTCCATACCCCTAGGAAAAACAACAAGTAGAAAACTATCTAGAAATTATAGCATTCCAAGTAGGACTCCTGTGACCATTTATAAACATGTAGGGACACAGTAGAACTAAGCATGAATAAGGGAAAGGAAAAATTATGAGAAAAGAAAAAATATGGAAATGAAGTCTATGTAAATAGGGAAGGGTGGAGAGGGTGAAGGGTGCACAGGTAATGGGGAAAAAATCAGAACCAAGATACATCTTGTACAGGTACAAGCACTCAATGATAAATGTAAATGTATTGTATACCTAAAATGTACCAATAAAAGAATTTGAGGGAAAAAAATGGAGGTAAACCTCACAGACAAATGCACTGAGCTCAGAACACTTGAAATATTTGCAGCCAGGGAGACACAGAAGGAGGATGGGATCTATCTTTATGTACCACAGAGTGGGCACTGTGTTTGTCCCCAGCAAGGTACCTCTGCAGACAACACTGGCATCTCTGCCCTCTGAGGTCTCAACAGTGAGCCTTGAAGTGGATCCCTGCAGTGGGAGACACTGCTGCCCCTCTGTCAGTAAGGAGCTGCACTTCCTTCTTAAAATACCCAAGTGCTCTGACCACAGAGCTGCAGGTTTTTCATGAACATGCTCCTTTCAGACCCTAGTTCCACAGCCAAATTGTGTGCACCCTTGCAACAGACATGAGAACAACTCAATAGCAGAGGCAGTGCACATGCTGGGCCCTGGTTTTGCAGCTTCCCTGCATTCACCTCAGCCCACAGTCACCTGTGTGTGAGTGTGTGAGTGTGCATGTGTGCAAAAACATGCTTTGGACAACAGCTGCCATAGTCTGAAAGTGACTTGGAATTGTTCATTTTGAAATCTCATTTCTCTTTTGATGTTATTAAGAAGTTAGGCATTTTGGAAAATTATTATTTATAAGGACTTTGCTTTCACACACTCATAGTGTCCTTTTGAAGGAGGTCAGAAATCTCCCTGGCTCTTCTGTTTTGTGAAAACATAGCTTTTGCCTATTCCAGTGTCATTGAAGGACACTAAAAATATGCCCTCTGAAAACTAAGATTTCACCAGTGACTGCTGGTCACCTGCTTTTGCACTTCCCAACCTCCTGGATTGTGACAATAAATTCATGTTATTTACCAGTCACCCAGTCTAAAGCATTTTATTATAGCAGCACTAAGAACTAGCACTCAGCAGCACTCATACTGCACACCACGGCAGTGATGGAAGCTATAGCCATTATGAACCACAGGTCTGCAGCCCTTGCATGTGTGCTCCTGCTTGGTCACTGCATGGGCACTGCCTGCCAGCCCCCAGGGTCACTTTCACATTAGTGTGCCTGGAGTGACACTCAGTGCCTGGAGTGGCTCCCTTGACCATGATTTTAACACTAGGGGAGAAGGGAATGGATTACCATGGAGGCTTTGCCAGTGATAACACCTACAGCCCTCACTGCTACTGAGAGTTGATCCTGGGGATTCCTGAAGTATCTTCCAATGCTGACTCAATCCAATAGTGCTTCATGGAAACCATCACAGCTCCCTCAGTGCAGGAAGAGTCATGTTCCCCACTCAGACAGGGCATTCACACTGTTTAACAGGGAAATTCACACTTCCACAGGGCAGTCACACTATTGCACAGGGGAAAGTCTTTCCACAGGGAAGCCAGGAAAATCAATCTAGAAAGTCACCACTTCATCAAATGTGCAGCTATCAATGAAATAAGACAAAATTCATACATATAACTAAGAAAATTTATCTCCACTGAAGAACAGAATAAAATGTAAGTAACTGTCTCCAAAGAAAAAGACATCTGAGAATGACCAGGCACATAATTAAACAAGCATTTTTAAGAATGCTAATGAAGATAAAAAATATACAAAGTGATACATTCAAAAAGTCAGAAAATCAATGTGAACAAATGAAGAACTGTAAGAGATATGAAAGAATACAACTGAAACATACAACAGAAATGATCACAAAGGGGAAAGAATCTGTGGCTCTAAGGCAAATTATTTGAAAATATACAACCAAAGGAAAAAAAATACTGAGAAGGAATGAAGAAAGCCTATAAGATTCATGAGATAGCATCAAGATAGATAATTTTGCATCACAAAAGTTAAAAAAGAAGAAAAGAAAAAGAGAGGAAATTTATGTACAATATAATGATCAGAAAGTGACCAAATCTGGAGAAAAATATAAATATGCAAGTTCAGAAAGCTCAAATATATCTAGTAAGGTTAAACCCAAAGACAACTACACCAATACATATTTTAATCAAACTGACAATGTATTGCTAAGGGAGTGTGGCCAGCATCATTCAAAAATAGTCACCTAATGCTCCAATTTCCCACAGACATGCCAAATACACAGCTATTGAAAAATCAGTTTCCTTGGAAAAAAATCAACAACCTATGGAGAGGCTTCATCCCACCAGCAAATTGAGAATATCCATATCAAATCTTTAGCAAAACAAGAGGTGCATTCTGTCATGGAACCTGTCCTGGGAGTGTTATATAAAAGTGACCAATACATTCCTAATGCTGAGCTTCTCCATAGGGAAAGAAGGTTTTAATCTTCCCAGGAGGCAGAGAGAGAGAGAGAGAGGAATGAATATGCAGTTCCAGTTCGAGGAAACCTCTCCATAAGATCATAGAGTCTGGCCTGTGCATGAATATCAGTATTTTCATAGATCATTCTCCCAGCTTATTACAGACAGGAAGGTGAACATTCATTCTTAGGGTCACCATAAATGTAGAATTGGAGCACACGTGTGATATCCCACCCTTTCCTCCTACATCCAGACTCAGAGTGACTCACAGGATACTACACATGCTTAGCTTCAGAGGTATCAAAAATATCAATGTGGACAAACGAAAGGACCTAAGAAACACTTTATATTCTCTGGACCAATGAGCTGTGAGCCAGTTCTCCACTGGAGGCCAGAAGGAGCACACTGAGAGAGATCTTTGATTTATCCAGTGAAGACAACCAACAAAAGAATCAAGGAAAGGAAAAAAGAGGCATATTTATTCCAAATTTTAATAAAAAGATAAAGGTCTAGACACTGAGAAGTGTGGAGTGAAATATGTGATTCATTTGTCAGGGAATTCAAAACAATGCTCATGAAAATGCTCACAGACTTCCAGAGATAATGCTGGAATTTTCAGTGAAGAAAAGCTTCAAAAAATCAAAAATAGAAATATGAGAGTAGAATGATTTTTACAGCAGAACTTAAAATTCAATAGAGATTCAATAGAAGATGAGATCATCCAAAACTAATAACCTGAGAACCTAAAGACAGTTAAACAGAAACTATACAATTTGAAGTGCAAAGGGGAAAAAAATAGAGGAGGATTTAAGAGACATAGGATAATGCCAAGCTTAACTACATATGTGTTTTCCATGATCCAGAAGAAAAGGAGAGACAGAAAAGGCAGACATATATTAAAAAATAAGATAGAAATCATCTCAAGCCACAGGCAAGAACTAGGAAGAATCTTAAAAGTTCTTCCTAGGAATTCATCAAAATAGAAATGTGAAAAATTTAAAACAGAAACTTAAAATTACTGGACTCAGCACTGGAAAATGGAACTATTGCATACAAAGGAATCACCATAATGTTGTCAGAAGATTTTTCATCAGGAACCATGAAGAACTGAAGGAATTGAGATGATTCAAAATCTTAGAATGAAAAACACATACCAATCAAGACTGTGATAGCCAGAAAATTTATCTCTTAAAAGTGGAGGTTATACAAAGACTTCCTAAGATTAATAATGCCAGATAGTTTATCAGCACTAGAACTACCTTTAAAAATGCTAAATGGTGGGATGTGTTGAAGGAAGCCTGTAATCCCAACACTGAGGAGGCTTAGGCAGGAGGATCACCATGAGTTTGAGGCCAGCCTAGCCTACATAGTGAGTTCAAGGCCTGTCTGAGATACTGTCTGAGAAAAAAAAATGAATACTACAAGTATTTTATAAAGCTAAAAGCAAAAGGATGATAATTAGTACAGCATGATATTAAAAAAACTCAGGGATAAAATACATTGTGAAATACAAAATATTTTAATGCCATAGTAGTGATGAGTTAATCAATTATTTCTCTAGTATAAAAGTTTTAAAACCTATTAAAATAAGTTACAGTAATTTACTAATCATACAGATCATAAAAAATTATCACATGAAAAATATAAAATATGAGAAGAGGGGAGCAAAATGGAATTTACATATGCAATAAATTCTTATTACCTTAAAATGCCACTTACAAAGACAAGGTGTTTTATGTAATTCTCAGGGTAAACACAAGTATCTGTAACAGTTACATAAACCAAATAGGAAAGCTCCAGAAATACCATTACAGAGAGCAATGAAACCACAAAGGAAAAAAGTAATAGAGGAAGAAAACACTAAAGGGTCAACAAAACAACTGGAAAATAGTAGCAAAAGAACACTATTAAGTCCATGCCCATTAATAATTACATTGAATGTAAATATATAAAATTCTGCCATCAAATGTGTGGAATGTAAATATCACTCAGACATTAAGGGAAGATGATTCTGATACATGCAACAACATAGATGAACCCTGAAATATATCGGGCTAAGGAATCCTAATAAAATGTACACATATTGTAGCCTCTATTTAACTGTGCTCCTTGAACTGACAAACTCAGAGCTACAGAAACTGATGAATGGTCCCAGGTGGCAGTGAAAAGTGAGAGAATGTGACTACTAATAGCTTTGGATGGTGATGGAAAATGTTCTGGAATGAGATAGTGGTCACAAATGCTCAACCTTATGAATACACTAAAACCGAAATAAGTGTCTAACATTAAAGAATGAATATAAGTATAGGAATCACATGGTAATAAACATAAAATAATTCTCTTAAGGATAATAATGCTCCTGTGCGAAGTCATAAAGGAAATTTTAAAACAGAAGAGAAATAAACAATAGACAACAGATGGGAATGATTAAGCACAGGGTTATTTGAATGTAAATAAATTCTTACTATGGAAAAGGAAGGATTAAATTATATTACATAGTATATACACACATAAAACACTGTGGTTTTCTTCTTGAAATAGATCAATTTCATTATGATTGTAAAGAATATAATTCACCTTTTGCTTAAACTGATGACATTCACAGGGGAGAATACATAATGACAAACATAATCACACCAAGCCCAGGGGAAATAGCATCAAAAACTGAAGTCCTAACTGGCACCAACCGAAATAAAATGCTCTCTGCTTAGTGTTTAGCTACCAAGACCTGCTCACCTCAGGTAGGTTCAGAATCCTCAGATATAAAGGTATAGAAGAAAATGAAAATAGTTAATTTTTTAAGCAAAAAGAGAGATTTATGAATAAAACATTTTATGCATTCTGAATTTAATAAATTGTCCTGGAAATTCTGGTGCTTGAAAATATTTTACCCTCAGAATTTAAAAAATCTGACTGAACTTCATAGTATCCAGAGCATAATATGTTGATTATTTTATTCTGGTCTTGATACATAGCAGAGCCCTGATTCCTTTTATCATTATATAAGCATGTGCATGAATTTCAGAGATTTTTTAATCTGTTTTATCTCAAAATTATTTTACTTATAACACTATAATAAAGATGTATGCAGATTCAACTCTATGTGAAATATATTCTCTATTTGTTTAGCCTTAGATTAATCCCCAAAATATCAATCACTGTAATCCAGTTCCCATAAATTAACAATGGGATGTAAACACATTAAGTATTGGGCACTTACAGAAAATCACATACATAGCAAAGAAGACTGTTCATGACAGAACATTTACTGTCCCTTCTGCTAATTCTATGTTGTAACACACAAGTCAGTTTTACATATAAGGCAATGCTAAGTAAGGTGTTGAGTTCTGTTGACTCTACCTCTTCTCAGTATACTTTTTCAGAGAACTCATCCTTTGGAATTAGTTCACTGCTACCAATATATAAGATGTATTGTGATAAAACCAAGACAGTCTTATACAAATGCTCAGTACAATGCATTTCATATCACTTTTTTTATTAAATTATTTATTGGTACATTGTAGGTATACAACACAATTACATTTCTCATTGGGAATTGTACCTTTACATAATGCATTTTGGTTCTTATTTTTCCCCATTCCTAGCCCTCCCTTCATGCCCTCCAACCTTCCCTATTTACAAAGACTTTATTTCCATTTTTTCCTTTCTCATCATTTTTCCTTTCCCTTCTTTCCTTTCCCCTGCCCCTCTCACTACCTCTACCCCTTTGGACCTTTTCTTCCTATCGTGCATTACTGATTATTCATTCTAATCATTGGTACATTTTAGGTATATAATATAATGACATTCATCATTGGAAATTTGCACCTTTACATAGTCTCTCTTGGTTCTTATTTTTCACCCTTGCCCAGCCCTCCCTTCAATCCCTCCAGTCCTCCCTCTTTACAAAGATTTTGTTCCTATTTTTCCATTTTCACATATTAATCCCATTCCCTTCTATCCTTTCCTCTAGCCTTCCTACTTCCTTCCCCTTTCCCCCTTTTCTTTGTGTTTCCCATTACCTATTATACATTTAGTCCTTATTTATACTTTCAGTTTCTCACACCAGAGAAACTATTTGGAATTTATTCATGTGTGTCCTATTTATTCCTCATATCACTCTAATACTAAAGAAACAAACAATAAGAAATATAGTATGGCAAATTTCAATATTAGCTACTTAAGTGCTTTTTACTTATAGAAGTAATGTAAAGTATTTTGAACCAGTCATGATTTTTAGGATTTTAATGTTATCATTTTGTGTCCACAGAAATACTTTTAGGCATTGTAAATGCATAGTTTTTTTCAAAAATTAACTTTATTGGTACATGGGAAAGAAAAAAAATATGAGAAAAGAAGGAAAAATGGAAACAAATCTTTTGCAAATGCTTGCTCTTGTATCTTACACCCTGTCTCTCCAATGTCTCTGTATGTTGCACATTATTTGGAAGATCAAATCATATTACAATTTATTCAACTCAATCCCCTGAGGTAAGGAAAGTAGAGTCCACAGAAATTATGGCATTTATTAAAAGGCACACACTTCATAAATGGAATTTAGATTTATCACAATATCCAGTTGTCTATCTCAGGCACATTTTATTCTTTTCAAGTAGATAATAGCTTTAAAAAGAAACATATGATGACATAGATAATTTTCCCAAAATATAAATAACAATAACCAAATTGTATTCTAATTTACAAATAAATTGTTGATCTTCAGAAATGCATAACATATAGCTATTCTTTTGTTTATCATTTTATAAATAGTTTAGAGAAGAACAAGGACAATGGACCAGAGAAATTGCTCATTGACTAAAATCATCTTCTTGGGAATTACTGGTAACCCTGAGATGAAAGTGATTCTACTTACCATGTTTCTTCTTATTTATCTTATTAATCTCCTAGGAAATCTGGGAATGATCATCTTAATTAGAATGGAGTCCCAGCTCAACACACCCATATACTTCTTCCTCAGCTACCTGTCTTTCTGTGACCTCTGCTATTCCAGAGCAATTGGACCCAAGATGCAGGTTGACATATTTGGCAAGGATAAATCAATTCCTTTTTGCAGTTGTGCTCTGCAGTTATTCCTCTCCTGGACCTTTGCAGACTCAGAGTGTGTGCTGCTGGCAGTGATGGCCTTCAACCAGTACAAGGCCATCAGCAGCCCCCTTCTGTATACAGCCCACATGCCCAGCAGGCTGTATTCCCTGCTTGTGGCTGGAGCTTACCTGATGTGACTGACAGATGCTCTGAAACACACCACACTGACATTCTGCCTGTGTTTCTGTGGGTCTAATGAAATCAGTAATTTCTTCTGTGATTTACCTCCACTTTATCTCCTTTCCTGTTCTGACATAGAGGTCAATCAACTGGTATTCATCATTTTTGGCTTCATTGAACTGAACACCATTTCAGGAGTCCTCATCTCCTCCTGCTATATCATCTCATGCATCCTAAAGATAAGCTCTGCTGAGGGAAGGTCAAAGCTTTGTCCACCTGCACCTCTCACTTAACTGCAGTTGCCATTTTTCAAAGAAATCTCCTTTTCACATACTTCAGAATAAGTTCTTACTACTCCTTAGATCAGGACAAAATGATCTCACTGTTTTATACCTTGGTGATGCCCATAATGACCCCACTGATTTATAGCCTATGGAACAAGGATGTAAAAGAAGCCCTTTAAAAAATTAAAAATAAAAGCTGGTTTTAAAAATTTTTACACAATGTGCTATATATAGAGATTTTTACAAAAACCATATGGCAGAGTACATCATTCAGTTTAATGAAATGAGTGTTTGTGATAAAACCTAATAATATGAAAATATTGTGAAGTATTTCTCTCATCTGCTATCTCTCATTATTACTGTTTATTAGATAGGACCTTCCTATATTTCCAGAATGCCAATGAATTTTTAATTCTCCTTCCTTAGCCTCTGGAGTAGTTTGGATTTCAACTATGTGACTTCATGCCTGTATTTCCTTTATGTATCATGAAGATGAATATGAAGTTATCTTTCTGGGAAAACGTTTGACATTCCTATTTGACAGACTTTTCACAAGTAATTCTTTAAATTAGTAAATTCGTAATTCAAGATTAGTTCAATTATATCATAATCTGACCAGTGATTCCTAAGTGCTTTTGTGGATTTAAGGTCTTTGTTTTCATGGTAAATCCTGCAGCATCCAATAAGCTGAAATGTATCTTATACTTAACCTTATAAACCAGTGGAAGGAAACCATGATAATGAACAGTGCATTTATTGAATTCATGATAAGCCTCAAGTCCTTTAGGAATGGAAAGAACTCAGGCAAACATATCCAGAGCAAAATGTCTAAGTCCGGTTTGCAAGTGAGAGGATCCTGGGCCAGAGGGATTTTATATCAGATCCATGCAAATGAAACCAGAGGAAAGCAGAGGATTCACAGGCAGAGGATCTCTCCATTAGAGAGGGCCTGAGGCAGAAAGGCCTGTGTCTTTTCAGAAGTAAAGATGTGCAGAACAGGGAGAGAGAAATGCAAAGAGCCTTGGTCTTGGTCAGGATGTATGTGTGCAGACACTGTTAAACACCATCTCTCAGTGCCTTCCCCCAGAAAGGTTCTTGACCCTCTCTGTCCTGCTTTAATACTCCTGGAGTCCAGTGCACAGAGAGTTATCTCTGAGTATTGTTTTG
>NW_004624856.1:985329-1000091 GCF_000247695.1 Heterocephalus glaber | reverse complement strand
GGCTCATAAGATTTCTATATATCTTACTATTTTATATGTTTGTAGAGTTGTGGGGTTTTTTGTTTGTTTTCTACACTGAGAATTGAGCCAGCACTTTTGCACTGAGCTACATCCCCAATCTCTCCACCCTCTCTTTTTGAGACAGAGTCTTGTTAAGTCATTAAGTTGCCCAGTTGCAGTACTCAATTTGAAGTCCTTCTGCCTCAGCCTGCCAAATGGCCAGAATTACAAGTGTGTGACAAAGGATAGCCATTTTCATATAATTTCGCTCAATTGAACAAATTCTTTTTTTCTAATAAGAACTGCGGTTGTTTCATAAACTCTATGGTACTGCTGTAAAATATGTTTCTATTATGACTTTTTTCTAGGTCAGTTATAATATAGCATTGAATCTTGGTTTTCTAATTATGTAGTAGTAATAAAACTGGATATGAAAGAGGTGCTGATTAAATTCTGAATGTGAAGACATCCATTTCTATGGTCACTGTTGAAAATATTTGACCTTTTGAAATTCTTACTCTCTAGACAGCCCCACTGTCACCATTTTTCCTGGTGAAAATAGGCTAGAGATGCAGTACACCCATTTCATGTGCAGAAGTAGCTCCTCTCTGCTTTAAAGAGAGGAGGGGCTTACAAATCAGGAAAATCAAAGTTCTGAGAATTCAGACAGAAATGTAATGTGGAAGTTGCCTTAAAACAATCTGGGCTCATTGCCTTTTTACAGAGAGAACCCCAGTTCCACATAAGTTTCACTTTATACATCCAGAGACCCAGAGTAGCACTGAGTACTTCCTTCTTTCATGTTGTGTTTGCAGCAAGAAGACTGAAGGGAAGACAGTTATTGCACCTAACATAAATGCAGAATCTCCTACTTGCCGAGGCATTGAACATCATTAACACTTTAATGAGTGTACTTGTATGACCTCTCACCATTACATATCTATTACTTGTGCTACACATGTAACCACATGCACTGTATTTGATTACATATCATCATATGTAATCTGTATCATGCTTCTTTTCTGGAATTTCAGGAACATGGATAAAGAAAGGAGCCAAGATGTAGGATCTTGAAGATGATGTTATTCCATGACACATGTTTGCTAATATTATACTATTTGATCATTAATATTTGTTGTCAGTCATTGATGGATGTGTGAGAAGGAACTGATTTAAAGATACAAAGAGAAAATAAAGATAGATATTTAAGTAATTAATCTCACATAGGTGGATTCCATTAGATTTTACCTATTATAATAAGGAGAACTGACTGATACACAAGTTGTGTTGCCATAGCCACCTAGCTCACACCTGGACCCATAACTGCTGTAGTGTTGCTAACACACACACACACACACACACACACACACACACACACTGGCCTCTGGCCCCTCACTGTCCAGTGAACCCTCATGCTTTGTACACCTTTACCCTTGAAGTAGGTTGGGAAATTACACCTGGGCATTGTTGTCCCAAATCCCAGGTTCTCTCCCTGCACAATTGCCCATGATTCTATCCAAGCCCCATGTCTACTCCATGGTAAATACAGACAACATATCAGTGTCATTGCCATCATGCATATGCATTTGAACTGGACCCGGTACCACTAAACTGTCCCCTGCCAATGACTGCACAAGTGAAAGGAAAGGAGGTTGTGAGAACTCAAGGAAACTTGGCCCCTGAATACTTTGTGACCCTCACTACTGCCCTAATCTCCCTATAATTATTGGCCCTGATGGCCCTGCTGTGCTCCCCTCCACTGACTGCAGCTGAGAGAACAGCACAGAGGTGATGCCACTGACCCCTCTGAGGCAGAACTGCCCCATCTCCCTGAAAGAGTGCTCACAATCTTCCATAAGGGACAGTCTTTCCCCAATTAAACCAGCCTGTGAAGTTTGGAAAAAAGAGCCATTCTCTCAAATGAGTATATGTCAAAATAAATCAGTAAGGAACATAAATTTAAAATAAAGGAAAAAACCAAAGAAATAGATCTCCATTGGAAAAAAAGTTCCTAGTAACTGTCCTTAAAGAAAAAGATACTTATATGCTCTCCACATAAAAACTCTGAAGAATTTATCTAAGGAAACTCAGAGAATTTTATTAGGGGAAGACAAAGAGAAGATTTACTGAACTAAAAACTGAAGAATTTTAACAGAAATATTGAAATCAGAAAGTAAAACCAATGAAAATGTTGGAGTAAAGAATGCAAAGAATAAGGGTCAGGGATTTAGCTCAGTGGTTTCGCCACCTGCTGCACAAGCAAAAGAACCTGGGTTTGATCCCCGTACCCCTCAAAAAAAGAATACAAAGAATGAAATAAAAATGATGAGAGAGAGAGCATCAACAACAGAACTAATAAAGGATATGAAAGAATCAATGAACTGCCAGACCGGTTACTTGAAAATATAGAATCAAAATTGAAGAAAGAAAAATAATAATGAAAAAGAGTGAGGAAAACTCACAAGGTTTATGTGACATCAAGAAAAAAAATTTACATGATAGGAGTTGAAGAAAGTTAAGAAGAAAAAGAATGGCCAGAAGGCTTATTTAAAGAAATAACATCATTTGAGAGATGCAGGTGAAAACAACACTGAGATTCCACCTCACCCCAGAAAGGATGGCTGCTATCAAGAAATCAAACAATAACAAATGCTGGAAGAGTTGTGCGAAGAAAGGCACCTTTCTTCATTGTTGGTAGGGTACAGACTGGTGCAAACACTGTGGAAATCAGTATGGAGATACCTCAAAGAACTAGGAATGCAAGTCCCATTTGACCCAACTATTCCTCTGCTAGGTATCTTCCCAAAAGAATTAAAAGAATCATACCACAGTGATATATGCCCTCTCATGTTTATAGTGGCAGAGCTTGTAAGAGTTAAAACTTAGAAAGAGCCCAATGCCCATCAACTGGAGACTGGATAAAGAAGATGTGTATATATATATATAAAGTGGAGTACTACTCAGCCATAAAGAATGAGAAATTAGAAACATATATAGCTAAGTGGATGCACATTGAGGCTATACTCTTAAGTGAAATTAATAGGACACACATGTGTAAATATCAAATAGTTTTAAGGCAGAAAGAGCTACCAAACATAATTTGGAATAGATAATTATTGTAAAATATTTGTTAATGAACTCTGTGTTAAAACCCTGTTTGAAACTTGTTTGTGGTTTGAAACTTGTGTGAAATTGTCCCTGCTTGAAAATTCTGGGTGGGCCTCCTCCCTCTTCTGTGGGCAACCTGTCCCCAGAGAGATAGAAGTTACCCATGAAGTGTGTCTATCTAAGTACCCTGTACCTAATGCTGCTGTACCATAACCTTGTTATATTCTGTAATCACAACTTTTGCTACCCTTGCCACCTAATGCTGCTTTATCATGCCCTTGTCACATTCTGGGGTGTAACCACAAGTTAAGCTTCCCTGTAAAATGTATAAGAAGTAGAAACTGTTTTAACTCTTGGTCAGCCTATAAGGATTTGTTTCCTGAGGTTGGCCATTGCCTGGCAATGAACTTCTTTGGTTTTACCCAACTCTCCTATCTTTGAAAGATCATTTTGACTCCCTGTGCCAGAACATTTGGTGTATTGGCCGGGAATTGAGATAGTCTTCTGGCCACTTGGCCAATGGCTCAAACCCTGCCACAGTGAGCTTGGCCTTCTGACTCCTCTGGGGGGAAGGGCGCCCCTGGAAGAATTTTCTCTGTCCCCCCTGAGACTCACAACACCAACCTCATTGACAGTGGCTTGACATTCTGGTCCAGGAGAGACAAGAAGATGTGGGTCTGGGCCGGTGACTGTTTGACTGACTTTGGATACAGGTTGCCACCCTGGGAAAAGCCCAAGATTCTCAATTTTCAATTTGTTTCCTGATGTAAGTCAGAAGAAGGGCCAGATCATCCCTTGTTTGGGAATATCACATTCCCATTTGGTAGAGCCCTTTTGTGGTCCCAGCGAGATCTTTGTAATCCCATTGGTGAAAATTGTGTTAAGGCCATCCCAGGGGGACAGGAATGTTTAACCTCTGAATGAGTGTACATGAATGTGAGACTGAGTGTGAATGGACAGCAAAAAAAACATAGGCTGTTCAGTCTTTGTCCATGACTAAAGGGTGGGGGCACCTCTGTGCCTAATATCCCTCTGAGGTTATGGATGTGATTGGGCCTGATTTGTGATTCTGTGAATTCATCTAATGAAGGCCTAAGTGGATGCTCTCACTATGAGATAAATACTCCTTTATCCCTGGATGGTCCTGAAAGTGCTGGTCATGCAGCAAGATAGGTGCCTGTATTGTTCATCTCTGATGGTCACCCTCCTTTGTTTGTTTTGTGTCTCTGTACAAGGGTACCCATACACATACCAACACTCTGATCAGCCAATCATGGGGACAGGAACATCTCATCCTAATGTTTTAGAATGCATGCTTAAGAATTTTAAGAAAGGTTTTACTGGAGATTATGGTATGGCTTAGAACCTTTTGAGAGTTACAATGGCCCAAGCTTTGCCAAGCTTGGCCACCTGAGGGAATCTTGTGTTGTCCATCTATCAGGAAATCACCGCCCCTGGTCAGAAAAATCCAGTTCAATTTCCCTAAATTGATTCATGACAAATTTTGTCACAGAATGCCTCCTTGGCTTCATATGTGCACCTTGGAAACAGAAAGTACTATCCTGGTCCTCCATCAGAAAGAGGATGATGCTAGAAAGAAACTGATCCTTTCAGACACAGACCAAGAGAATTTAGACTTCCCCCTCCTTATCTGACTGCCCTAGCCCTTCTCTGGGCCCCTGTGGCATCAGCACTGGCCCCTTCATCTTCAGCACCAGTCTTGGCACCATCAGTGCCAGCTCTGGCCTCATCTGATTCAATCCAGCCACTCCAAGACCTTACACCCACATCTGCTTTGGATGCAGACCCCACTAGTCCAGTGACTCACTGCCTTTACTCCATGCATCTCCAGATGCCTCTCAGAGACTATCCCAATCCATCTGGAGGCCCCTCAATCCTCATACATCAGCCTTTTAGCTCTACTGATTTGCTGAACTGGAAGAATCATACTCCTTCCTATTCAGAAGAACCAGAAGCAATGTCTAGACTCCTGACCTCCATTTTTCAGATGCACCATCCTAATTGGGAAGATTGTCAGGAACTGATGATGGCACTTCTTGAGACTGAGGAATGCAGAGGAGTCATCAATGGGGTGAGACAATACCTCAAGACTCAGGTACCCCAAGATGAGGCAAATGAAGAACAATGGATAAATGATCATCTGCCTTATGATCAACCCAACTGGGACCCCAACATGGTTGTTGGGGTAGGGAGACTCAAAAAGTAACATGAAGTCCTCATAAAAGGGATGGAAGCAGGAGCTCAGAGGTCACATAACATGACTAAAATAGCAGAAACCCTTCAGGAAAAAGATGAAATCCCAGAGAAGTTCTACAAGCAGCTGTGTGAAGCCTACAGGACATACTCACCCTTCAACCCTGAAGCCCCTGAAAATCAGAAAATGGTCAACAATGCATTCATAGCCCAGACTATGGCAGACATTTGAAGGAAGATTAAAAAACAAGAAGGCTGGGAAGGGGTGAATATCACCCAGTTGATTCTCATTGCCTGAAAGTCTATGTGAACCAGGAACAAGAAGAAAAGAAACAAAGAAAGGAAACAGACCTCTGAACCAGACAGAAGGTCACTCTCCTGGCAGTAGTACTGGGCCAACCTGAGCTGAGAAATAAGAATGAAAACCGAGAGCTCCCACTGGAAGCCTAATGTGCAGGGCAACTCGCTGAAAGGATGAGCATATTCTGATTTGGATCGAGACCAATGCATATACTGTAAGGAACATGGACATCACAAGAACAGATGTCCGATGCTCCAGAAGAAGAGACAGTAAAAGAGCCAGCAAGAAAAAGAGGATGCCTCCCCTTCCACTCTCTTCTCTTTTGCCAGAGAAGTGGATGAATAGAGCCAATGGGGCTCCTTGAATCTAGGTCCTCATGAGCCCCTAGTCAAAGCCAAAGTTGGGGACCACATGTTATCTTTATGGTGGACAGTGGAACAGAGCATTCTTTTGTGACTCAGTTAGTCACCCCTCTGAGCACATGGCACACTCAAGTTACTGGGGCTATGGGAACCCCCATCAAAAAAGACTTTTTGCCAGCACAGGACATGTACAATTGGGGGACATCAAGTGAGCCATGAGTTCTTAGATATGCCTGAATGTCCCATTCCACTCTTGGTGAGAGACCTTCTCTCTAAGCTGGGGGCCACCATCATATTTGATAGAGAAACCAGCAATACCAATCTGGGCCTGAGCACCACCCCCGACAGTCATGTTCTGCTGGTCATAGTTCCCTGGAAAAAGGAATGGCAATTACTTGAGAGTGATGGAACTGAAGTCCAAGAGACACAAGAGAATCAAGAAAAACTTATGACATTGTTCCCAAGAGTCTGGGCTGAAGACAATCCACCCAGCCTTGCAAGGAGGCATGCCCTGATAATGGTTGAACTCAAGGCTGGAGCCCTTCCAGTGACCCTTTGATAGTATCTGATCACACAGGAGGCTCAGCAAGGAATGCACCCCCACATAAATAGGTTAAAAGAAGGTGGACTCCTTGTGGAATGTAAATCACCTTGGAATACACCTCTCCTCCCAGTAAGGAAGCCTAATGCAGACTACAGACCCATACAAGACTTGAGGGCCATTAACCAGGGCACTGTTACCTTACACCTGGCTGTTCCTAACCCTTACACCCTGATCAGTCTGACTGCTGCAAAGGCAGAATGGTTAGATTTCAAACCTGCCTAGATTTGAAAGGTGCATTCTTCTGCCTTTAAGTTGCCACAGTGAGTCAACCAGTGATCACTGGGGCAACCCAGTGATTCAACTGCCTTTGAATGGGAAGATCCAGAAACAGGATGAAAAGGACAGCTGACATGGACCCAACTACCTCAGGGATTCAAAAATGCTCCTGCTTTGTTGGTGAGGCATTGGCCTCAGACTTAAACTATTTCCCACATGTTCAGTACAATTGTTGCCTGTTACAATATGTAGATGACCTCCTCCTTTGTAGAGAGTCAGAGAAAGACTGTTGGGAAGGGAACAAGGCCCTCCTTGAGTTCCGGCAAGTTGTGGGATACAAAGTCTCATGGAAGAAAGCACAGATCTGTCAGACTAAAGTGTAGTATTTGGGTTTTGACTTAGAAAAAGGACAAAGGAGGCCAGGTCCAGAGAGAAAGGAAATAATTTGTTCTCTGCCAAGACCTACAATGAAAAAGAAGCTCCAAGAATTCCTAGGGAGGGCAGGATTCTGTAGAATCTGGGTTCTGGGCTATGTGGAGAAAGCAAAGCGAGTATATGAGATGCTAAAAGGCAAGGAAAAGAAACATTCCAACTTAGAATGGAACACTGAACAAGATTCATCCTTCAGAGGACTGAAAAAGGCTTTGAGCAAAACTCCTGCATTCAGCATCCTGGATGTCGCCAGACCCTTCAAGTTGTTTTCAGATGAGAAAAATCATGTTGCCTTGGGGGTCTTAACTCAGAAGGTGGGCCTTTGGGAAAGGCCATTTGCTTACCTCTCAAAATCTTTAGACCCCATTGCAAGAGGATGGCATCCCTGTTTATGAGCTATGGCTGCTACAGTCACATTAATAAAAGAAATTGACAAGCTGACTTTAGGACAAGAACTAATGGTGTATACTTCTCATTCAGTAATGGAATTATTAAATAGTAAATGCCAGAATTGGCTCTCCAATAGCCACATCACTCAATACCAACCAATACTATGTGAAAATCCTCACCTGACTATCATGGCTGTAAAAGCTCTGAATCCTGCAACTTATCTGCCCTCTGAAATGGGTCTGCCTGACCATGACTGCCTGATGACTGTTGATGAAGCCTGTGCTAGCTGACCAGACCTTCAGATGACTCTCCTGATTGATGCTGAGTACACCCTTTTTATAGATGGAAGTAGCTCAGTTAGGTGGGGTATCTGAGACTCTGGATATGCAGTGGTAACCACTAAAGAGGTGTTCCTAGCCAGACCTCTTCCAGCTGGATAGTCACCACAAAGGGCCAAACTATGAGCATTGATTTGGGCACTTAAATGGACAAAAGGGAAAAAAGTCAATATATATACTGATTCCAGATAACCTTTTGCTACTATACATGTCCATGGCATGCTGTACAAAGAGAGAGGATTGCTCACAGCAGAAGGAAAACAGGTTAAAAACAAAAAAGAAATCCTGCAGCTTCTTGATGCAGTTTGGGAGCCACTAAAGGTGGCTGTCATACATTTCAGAGGCCATCAGAAAGTAAAACATTCTGTTACCCTTGTGAACTCAAAGGCAGATGAGGCAGCCAAAAAGGCAGCTGACTCCAGTACAGAATCTATAGGGAACCTGCAGAACACCCAAGAGGAATTCAAAAACACTGACTTACACTACTCAGACAAAGAAGATGAATGCACACATGGTCAGAAAGCCCATAAAGGAGAATACAGCAACTCAGTGCTCCCTGATGAATGAGTAGTCATTCCAAGGAGACTAGCCTATGTGTGGGTCAAGAGACATCATGATCTCACACAGGCAGGAAAAACTGCTCCAAATTAACTCCTTCAGAAATACCACTACATTCCTCAACTCTCCACATTTTGTGCCCTTCTCTGCCAAAGATGCAGCACCTGCACCAGAGTACAGCCCAGCCAAAAGCCTCAGCCAGTGCCTGGTATCCAACATATTGGAAGCTCTCCTTTTGAAGACATAGAAAATAGACCTCACAGAAGTGAAGCCCTGCAAAGGCTACAGATATCTATTAGTCTTAGTCTTAGGATAGTTTGAAGCTTTCCCTACTAGGACAGAAAGGGCCCAAGAAGTGTGCAAGGTCCTCCTAAGAGAAATTATTCCATGCTTAGGGCCTAATTCCATTAGGGCCATGCTTAATTAATTGGATTTCCAAATTTATATTGGAAAGAATCCATTCCATACAATCATATTAAATGCTATTGAAAACAGAAGCCCCTTATGCTTGTCCTGTTTAAATCAATGAAGATTCTGTTTGATGTAGCAATAGGGAGGAATGAGGCAGAAACAGCTATTAAACATAATGGATGGTTATTGTAAAATATTCATTAATGAACTCGGTTCTAAAACCCTGTTTGAAACTTGTGTGTGGTTTGAAACTTGTGCAAAATTATCCCTGCTTGGAAACTCTGGGTGGGCCTCCTCCCTCTTGTGCAGGTAGCCTGCACCTGAAGAGATTAGAAATTAGCCTTGAAGTGTGTCAGTCTAAGTACCCCATTCCTAATGTTGCTGTACCACACCCTTGCTGCATTCTGTAATTGCAAATTATGCTCTCTCTGCCACCTAATGCTGCTTTATCATGCCCTTGTCACATTCTGGTGTGTAACTGCAAGTTAAGCTGCCCTGTAAAAGGTTTGAAAAGAAGAAACTGTCTTATCTTATGGTCAGCCTATCAGGACTCATTTCCTGAGGTTGTCCATTGCCTGGCAACAAACTTCTTTTTGATTTACCCAACTCTCCTGTCTCTGGAAGATCATTTCGACTCCCCTTGGCCACAACATGATGTCACAGCCTTTTGCAGGGTATGGTGATAGGGAATGGACCCAGAAGTGGCCTTCAGAAGAAGGACAGCTAGACCTTTTCAAGACACCTGAGGAGACTGAGGGGTTAGAGAATTAAGGTCTTCCTCAGCACTCTGTGGTGGTGGAGAAGAAGCTGTAGTGAGATGAAAGCACACCAGAGAAGAAGCCAAATGAGGGGAAGCATGGCCAGAGGGTCGGTGGGAGAGGGGTAGCCAATTTCTTCTGAATTGACTGAGAGAATTTGAAAGCAGAGTGACTAAGGCCCAAGTGGGGAGCATTTTGGGGGTAGAGATGATCACCCCTTCACTGGGCCTCATGGAGAACGGCACCTACATGTTCCCATACTATTAAGTTAATTTTCCCTTTCTGGGGAAAAGATGGGATGTACATTTGTATGTCTTTTAACAAATCTATCACAACATCCTTTGGTACTGGATGCATAGCTTGCTTTAACAGCAACTTAAGTAATTTGGCAAAGTTATGCTGCTCTGATGACAGAAACTGACCCATATTTGTAACTCAGCAAAAATAGAAAATTACCCCTAGCTGGACACACCACCACTTACCCTTTTCCAAGTCCAGAAATCATCCTGGGAGATCCGTGGTACAAGGGATTGAACTCTGGTCCTTGTGTTTGCACAGCAGGAGGCAAAACCACTGAGCTAAATCCCCAGCCTCTGTGCAGTCTTTCTTTTATTCTGAGTTTGTGTCACAGGCAAGTTCACCCATGGATCCATTTCACATCCATGATGGGCGCCAAATGTAGGAAACAGGAAAAAGGAATGTTACTGGAACCTCTGCAGTGAGTGCTAGTCTCCTGCAATCCACAGCAGCACATGGCAAATTAACTCATTATACAGGAAAGGTAGAAAACATGACAGTTGGAGAAGCTGAGCTTTGGGCCTGATCAGTGCTGCTCTGGGTGGCAAAGAGGAAAGCCCCGAGCTTGCCACACCTTTTATTCGGTACATCAGGAGAAACAAATGTAACAAGTGACTCAGGACAGAGAGTTCAGTACATCATACAGAGAGTTCGGTACATCAGGAGAAACAAATGTAATAGATGACTGGAGAGGGGTGAAATTCCTAGATCAATAAGGAACTATGCAGATCAAGATTTTGTTCCTCCCAGGATGTCTTCAGCTGCTGTAATCTGGTTCTGGAGTATCACAGCATCACTGGATCATTGAGGTCTCAGTTGTTACTGGAGGCCCAAATGGAACTATGTCTCAAAATGTCATAGCTGCCCTGTAGGCAGAAGAACTAGGCCTGATCAAATGATTTTTCCCCAAAATTATGTAGCATTGCTCCTGACATGCAAGTTCAAGCCTAGCCTGGGAAATTTAGAAATTTAGCAAGACACTGTCTTAAAATTGAAACAATAAAAAATAAAAGTCTTGTGACTCAGCTCAGTATTGCAGGCTGATCAGACCCCCAATTACCTGACCAAGGGTATGATGGATGGATTAAAAAGACAAGACAAGACCTTAATGCATAAATGGGGGGCCCAGGGTGGTCAAAGCTCTTATCAGGCTGACACCATCTCCAGAGCTTTACACTATTTATTGAACACACAGCTTCTACAAGGGGTAAGGGTCAGTGCAGGGAACAGTGAGGTGGAAAGCACTGATGGGAGCAGGGTCCTAGAAACAAGGGCACAAGACATTCTAGCATGGACAGCTCATAGATTAATGGGAAACTTGTTTCTTTCCATGGATTAATTTTTGCCTCAATAGGAGTTTTCTGTATGAGTCATGCTGCCCTTGGCTGCACTATTGTCTTGCTGTCCAAGACATTATAGTACCATGGATCACTGAGACCTCTGCTGTAACCAATGGGGAGATGTTCTTTTCCCACACCCCATCTGCTGGCTCTTCAGGCAAGCTATTGTGGGCTAATAGGAAGACTCAGACTTTTAATCTGAAAAGCCAGTTTATGAGTTTGTAGCTCGCTCAGGGTGATCTCCATCAGCTCATTGTGAAATTTTTGGGTTCAGTCCCCAGTACTGAAAAAAGTGTGAATAAAATTACTTGAAATATTCCTTCTGTCTAAGAGCATTTTCAATAAATTAAAATATATTTAGTTATATGGTATGCAACAGATGCATTTACATATAAGTTCCTGGAAGAGCCTGAAAAAATGTGAGCAAATTAGAGAGGTAATTGGCTTAGGTTTGACATAGTGAAAACATAAAATTTTTCTGGATAAAGCAAACCTGTGTTTTTAAATGAAAAATATTTGAAATTTTATGATAAATACTGCAAGGATAAAAACACAGTGACAATAAAGTAGACATGGATTCTTGATGTTATTTGAAATCTTTCTGCACACTAAGAACACAAGAACTTCCTCCACATATAATGTAGCACATAATGCAGATAAATGTGTATAACCAATAAAATATATCTGAATAGCTCTAATAAACAGCATACCTAGAAGAATGAAATTATGACAGGTGCACAGTCTCTTAAGGTAAAACAATTACTACTACTGGAAAATATTGTGTGCAATAATGCATTCTAAATCAATGAAAGAAATGATGTACTTCATGGTTAAAATTGTATGACAGCCTTCTCTTAAGAAAAGTAAAAGCAAACAAAAAGTTATAAAATGTGTTTAAAATTGATTACATGTATTGTGCACCTCACTAATTTGCAATAATTCTTATTATTAATTAAGGTCATTGGTGCAATTTAGAAGATCACATTCAATTTGATAATCACATTCACTATGTGGAATTTTTACCTGTATGTGATATATCTTGATTCTTATTTTTCCCATTCCCCTCCCCTCCTTTCTATCCTTTTTCCCCTTGTTATTTATGTGTTTTGCTTCCATTTAATCTTTCTTTTCTCATTATTTTCCTTTTTCTTTTCTTCCTTCACCCTCCCTCCATACTGTGTCCCTTCCCATTTGAATATTTTCTTCCTATTTCACATGATCTATTATACCTTTTGATCCTGATTTACACATTCAGTTTCTCACTTCAGAGAAACTATGAAGCATTTACACCTATGTGTCCCTGATATCCTCCCCTGCTTTGTATAGAAACCTGTTTTCAATAAATATTTTAAAAATCAGATTACAACATTACAGAAATATTTTAAATAAGTGATATATGAAGCAGTCTAAAGAAAACTAGAGATTTGAAAGCCTCAGAATAAGAAACTGAATCCCTCCCATTTATTCATTAAGTTTATTGGTACTTTTTTTTTCATTAATTTTATTGGTACATTTTAGGTATACAATATGATGACATTCATCATTGGGAACTTGTACCTTTACATAATATATCTCAGTTCTTATTTTTCCCCATTCCTCTGTCATCCCTGCAACCCCTCCACCCCTCCCTATTTACAAAGACTTTGTTTCCATTTCCCATATTTTTTCCTTTCCCTTCTTGCCTTTCCCCTACCCTTCCCCTTTAGACTTTTTCTTTCTATTTCACATTATCTGTTTTCGTTTTGGTTTGTTTTGCAACCATGAAAATTAAAAATTGAAATTCGCATAGAAAGTACCAATTTTCTTGTAAATAAGGAAAGATTAAAAATGTTTTCTCTCACCAGCTTTGGAGTTCAATGATAAATCCAAACCGAATGCAAAACTAACATTTTGTTATTACCGTAAAAGTGACTCCTGAAGAGTCTCCTGAGATTCTAATAGTACTTTTCAAAAGAAGGCACACTGTGAAAAATACATTTTCCATCAAGACATGTCATGAATCACATTTCTATATTTATTTTTATGTTTATTGAATGTTATTATTTTTCAGGAAATCACAGAGTATAGAGCTAAAAATAACTAAATATTTGAAAGATATCAGAATGAGAGACTAAATCCCTGCCATTTCATGTTCTGATAATTTAAAATTTATGTTATCTTAGTTATGTTTTATCACCTCTTAGTTCTGGTATCCATGAGGTATAAGATTTTGTGTCTAATTATAACCTAAAAACACACACACTCTGTGTGTTTCCAAGAAGATTATGAGTATTTTGTATCTCAGATTAGGTGTCAGGTTCAAAAATTTATATTAAAATAAAGAGAATTCCTATTGCTTATTGGGCATTGTGTGCTACTGAAAGGCCCAGAAACTGAATTGGAAATGAGCACCTACCTTAGATGACAGACAGTCATTGCTAAATGTGAACATGACTGTAGGCAGTGAAATATATGGCACCACATGAAGCAATTTGTCTTTGTTATGTGTTGTCTTTGCTACACGTTGATTTCCAATGTGTTCCTTCACATACAGATTTCATGATCAATTTATGTATTTTTAAACTTTTTCTATTACCCTTATGGAGTTGCCAAGCAATATTTTCATCATTAAATCATTTGACATCTCAATAAAATGCCTAGAGATTTTTTGCTAATTGTCAGGGTCAATTTGTAATCATGACTTTTTGTATGCAAGTATGTATTTTATATTTCTGCAGTCCCACCTGTGGATATTTGTCTAAAATATTGGTAATATCATCTCAAAGAAATAATACTCTCATGCTCATGTGGCATAATTAAAAATCATCAATATATTTTGAAACAAGCATATAGCATTCCATAGGGACATTGACAAATAAAATATAAACAAACAATGGAATTTTGTTCAGCATTAAATATAGTTATCATATAATATGTGCAAATATCAATGAACCTGAAAAACTTATGTAAAGTAAAACTAACCACTCACAGGAAAAATATTGCATGATTTTAATTATATGAGTAATATGAAATGTTCAATCATTTAAACTCAGGAAAGGCAATGGTGGTTTCAAAATACTTAGAGTGGAAGGAGTTGCTAATAAACAGGGATGAAGGCCCTATTATGAAAACAAAATAGTTCTGGAGAACTGCTATAGAACATTGCTCCTGAAATTAATAGAATGGTATTGCACATATGAATATATTACAAGAATAGATTTTAGGTTAAACACAATGAATTATTTTTAAAAAAGAAATGAATTACCAATATATAATTTAACAGGAAGGAATTTTTAAAGCATACTAATTTGTCCCGGCCCGCGGGTAAGTCAACGGAGACCCTAGAGGGGGAGCGAGGATGAGAGGGGACAGGGGACACGAGAGATGGAGACAAGACAGGTTTCTGATCAAGTCTCGTTTATTGCAGAAGCTGTTACAACATATATACCGTAGG
>NW_004624856.1:908703-939234 GCF_000247695.1 Heterocephalus glaber | reverse complement strand
TGAAATATTTTACCTAATTTTACATATCAAAATATTTCTTCTATTTTTGATTTATCTTTTCTGGGATTGCTAAAAATGACTCCAATATTCTACAGATGTGATAAATTGGATTATATCATTTATCCATTTTTTTGAAGTTTACAAACTTCTGTCTCTCTACTGTAAAATTTATCTTATAAATTTAATTATAAATAACATAAGTTTAACTTGGGAAGATATAATATAAATTTTAAAAATATAATTTAAATATTTTCATAATCTAACCATCAACACTTCATTTTATCCCAGTTGTATGTTCATTTTCTAGGAAATTAAAATATTTTCATATATATCTATATGTTGACATTATAGCATTGTATCATCATAAAAATCCATTCATTAGAATCTGGTAATACATGTTTCCATACATGGCAATGTACACATTATTTTAGCTACAAAAATAATTCTATTACAAGGTGGTATGCTAAGAAACCATATCAGATTCTATATAGTATAAATATAATCCCATGGTTGTAAAATAATAAAAAATGAACAAAACACAGAAAAATTTAGAGTGTGTTATGGATGCATAGATCCACATATCGTAACATGTATATACATCAGAGCTTAGCATATCACATTCTAAGTATAAATATAGCATAGTTAAAACTATGGAATTATCTGTTTGCTTCCTTTCAAGAATGGACCTTAACAAAAATAATACAGTATTATATGTACCAAGTATGAGGGAAGTCAGCCACAAGACAGGGAAACAACAAAATGCTTCACCATAGACATCTCATGCAAGAATAGGAAAATATAAATGATGACTTTAAAGAAACATTTTTCTCTGATTTAGAGAGATAAAGAAGAATAGGCATATATTAGAGGAAAATACACAGTAAGGAACCCAAAGCAAACCAGTTAGGAGAAGTGAACCAAACAAAATTCTGGAAATTACTGTGGCAGAGCTCAAAGAAACATTTTCCTTGGTGTATGTGCTTTAAACACGTAGGCACAGACGGAGACAAAGTTCGAAGCTGCTGAGTTAATAGGCCCTCTCAGCTCATATGTGAATGTAAGGGGACTAATTTGGTAAAAGAACAACCTTGTGCAATCGGAGTTCTGCTCAAGAAGTTTTTCCTGTGCTGTGACTTCAAGGGTTTTGATTAAAAGTCATCATATTGCAGAAACATGTCATGCTCACGTTTATAGCAGCACAAATTAACAAGAGTAAAATCATGGGAGTGGAATCTGTACCCAAGTTGTGAATGCATAAAGAAAATGTAGTTCACACACATGCTAGAGTATTCTTTGGCCATAAAGAAAGAAACCTGAATCCTTGGTAGGGAAGTGGGGGTCTTGAAACCATAATGCTAAGTGAAACAAGTCAGTGGCCAACAGTTACATATCACATGGTTTCCCTACAGTGGGAGGACCAAAACACAAATAACTTAGAGAGCAAAATGGAAGACTTGTGTTAAGAAATGGACAGAGACTCTGTAAATTGAATCTGATGAAATGGGGTGAAGGGATGTTGGGGAGGAGAAGGGGAGTCAGCATAATCCAATCTGATATTTATACATCTCAACCCCAAGCTGAATATAACTACTAAAAACTATGAATCTCAAACCTATGCCAAATAATTTTTTAAAAAGAAGAAAAAGAAGGACCCTAAGGATCCATATGGAACAAGGGATTTGAAGAGATCATTATGACTGATTCATTCAAATCATCACACTACGCTGAGCCTCCTGATACTGTGGTCTCATTTTACTTTTCCATAACCCACTAAATCTGTGGAGATTAAAATCAAAATATAGCTTTTGGGTAAAGAGTAACACAGAGACACGTATGGACACTAGACATTGTTGTAATCATTGCAAATACTACAGAAGCCATTTGTCTCCTCTTCTCTACTTATTTCTCTGCCTAACTTCCAGGTAGCCTACAACTCTGCAACCTCATCTCATAGGTTTAGACAACCTGTTCTACATAGCTATAACATTTTTAGTTATGACAGTTTATAATAAGACAATATTTTATCATATGTGACTCATGTTTGGCAGCATTTTCAAATATGACAAGTAAAAACAGGGTCAATGCTTAAATATATTGTGAGCCCATCTGTACTTGCTATACATTCTGGAGGAAACCATAGCAAGTTGACATTCCAGGTTCACACACAGAAATCACACTGTATGAGAATTTTAAGAAAAGATATTGCACAGCTTTTTCTGTGCTTTTCGTAGGGCACAGTTTACATCTTTATTTCTCAAGCTATAGATCAAAGGATTCAACATGGGGATGACCAGGGTGTAAAATATGGAAGCCACTTTGTCAGTGTCAAAGGAGTGACTGGACTTGGGCTGCATGTACATAAATATCAGGGTCCCATAAAACATGGTGACCATGGTCAGGTGGGACCCGCAGGTGGAGAAGGCCTTGCGTCTGCTCTCTGCAGAGTTCATCCTGAGAATGGCTATGAAGATGAGCAGGTAGGACACGAGGACCACAAGGAGAGAGGAAATCAAGTTAAAAGCTGCTAAGATTAGCATCATCACTTCAACTTCATGTGTGTCTGAGCAAACTAAAGATAACAAGGGAAGACTATCACAGTAGAAATGATTGATGACATTGTATCCACAGAAGGACAAAGTGAAAATCTTTGTAGTGATCAAAAGAGACACAAATGTGCAGTAGAGATAGGGAATAGCCACTAGTACCCAACACACCCTTGGTGACATGACCACAGTGTAGAGCAGAGGGTTACAGATGGCTACATAACGGTCATAGGACATAGAGCACAAAATAAAAAGCTCACAAGCAACAAACAAAAGAAAGAAAGCCAGCTGTGTAGCACAACAATTATATGAGATTGAATTTTGATCCATAACAAAATTAGCCAGCATTTTGGGCCCCACAGCTGTAGAATAGCCGAGATCAGTGAGAGCCAGGTGTCTGAGGAAAAAGTACATGGGAGTTTCCAGCCTGGGGTCTACCAGGGTAAGGACAATCATGCCCAGGTTGCCCAGCAGTGAGCTCAGGTAGATGATGAGAAACAGGAAGGACAGTGGGGCCTGCAGCTCAGGGTGAACTGTGATGCCCAGCAGAATGAACTTGGTCACCGCTGTGAAGTTGTGCCCCTCCATCCAGGGTGATCTGAGAACCTGCTCTAGGTAGAGACATCAGCATGGTCAGCATCTTTTCAATAATATCACCTGGATGAATTTTATTATGTAGAGTTAGTGCAAATATACTCTATGGGAATTTTTCAACTTAAAATATTTGAAAATAAGCCCAACTTTCTTTATGGTTCATCTATGGTGATTTTTTTCAAAAAGAACATTATTTATTTCCAGAGATATTTAGATTTTTAGAACAGAAGTGCACTGCTGCTACTGGCATCTAAAGGTTAGAGGACCTTAACATGTTAAATGTCCCATCATATTCATTTTCTAGCTCAAAATAATATCCATATCAATAATCTCTTTCTAATATTGAAGAAATCTAATAGGTACAGATAAATATATGGAAAGTTGATAGTTATAAATAACAATATAAAGATAGGTGTTTAAAAAATAAAAATGAAAGTAAATGAATAACAATGTTACTGCATTTTAAATTCTGTAACTGTTATTTATGTAACAGTTACCTAGCTACATTTCATAGCAACATTCTACACTCATGACAAAATAGCTACACTCTTAACAAAATAAGATATTCTAATGATAAATTCCTAAATTTCATATACAATTGCAGTGTGCTGTAATTTGGAGTTACATTTTTTTTTTTTTTGGTACCAGGGATCAAACTCAGTAACCTTGCACTTTCAAGGCAGGCACTGGAACCACTGAGCTAAATCCCCCCCCCACTTGAGTTACTTTTTTTGAACTTTTAATGTATTTTAATATAATATAACTTCACTAATATTTAAAATAGTAGCATTCCCTTGGGAGCATTGCCATTATAACTGTGATATACTTATGTGAATTTAAGAAATAAGGTGTGTGTTACATGAAAAAATTTCATAGTATTAAGAGGAAAGTTTTTAGAATTGAATTATATAATGAAAACTATATGTTTGCTTAAAGTAAAAGGGTAGTATATTTTAAAGAAAAAACTTTAAATATTTATAGTATGTTTCATGCTTCTTATTGAATAAAACTTTTGGTATGGTACAAAGTATCAAGAGACAAAGTAAACTATAATAAACCCAAGTATTACATGAATTCCTGATGGAGGTTAAAATTCTTCTTTTAATTGTATCCCCAAGAACTTCCTCAAAATATTACATAGTACATAATGCTAGTGAATATGTGTATGAACAAGTAAAATATAATGGGAAAATCTCAAATAAGCCAGAAATTAAAAAGTATAACATGAAAGCAGGCAGATATTTTGGTCAAACAATTATTACTTTTGTATCATACTGTGAGTACTATTTTCAAAATTAAAAAATAAATTATATACTTTGCAGCAAAAATTGTAGACATATTTCTCCAAGTAAGCTATAAGCAAACCAATAAAAAGACACAATTTCACAACATGTGTACAATGTAGTTCATATAATTTACACCTTGCTTCCTTAAAAAATGCCTTAAAAGGGCATTGCTACCTGCCAAGCTCCACTTCTCCACCTGGGCTGTTTTCTCATTTGAAATATATCAGGTAATAACATTTTAAAAAATGCCTCAATAAACAAATAAATGGTATAAATCTTGACTTTTGTTGTTGTTGTTGGTTTGGTTTACAATCATGAAAAATAATTTAAAATAAAGTGGATATAGTGAATACTAATAAGTGAAAAAAATAAATTCTTTCTTATAAGTGACAGAAAGATCATTTTTTTCTCAGTAGCCTTGGAATTCATTGGAAATAACTGAACTGCTCTTCCCTAGTTTGCTGTCTTACCTGGATGTTTCAATTTTATTTTTAAAATCTCTACTCTGAGGAAAATTTACTCAAATTCACTATAAAATGAAGAACACTTTACTATTTCTATAAATATTAATATTTAAAATTCTGAAATTCAGTATTTTCCACACCTAATTGTGAGGCCAAAAGTCTATTTTCCACATCAGGAGATCTGGAGGGAGTCGTATTTTGTACATTTAATTATGCAATTATTAAATGCTAAAATATTCTCCAGAAATACACTCCAGAAAGAGTGTAGAGCCAGAATTAACTGAGGATTGGAAAATTGCAGTTAACGGTCTCATTACTGAAGTTCCAAAATATGGCACTCAGTAAAATCATGTTCTATTATCAAGGTTTTATGTCTTCTTGACATTAGACTCCTTTCAATAAGAAAAAAATAACCTATGTACGATTGTGTGTTTTCAAAAGAAAACACCCACTCTGTGTTTCTAAGATGCTCCTGAGCATTCATCTTCTCATCCTCGGAGAAAATGTTCAAACATCAAAATCAAGAGAAGAGAGAGATCCTCTTGCTGCTCAGGCCCTATGGAGCTGTAAAGAGCACACAAACGGAATCCTAGATGCTGTCTGATTAGATGGCAAAGCTGAGTAAAACTGTGGGCATTTCTGTAGGTTCTGAGATATCAGTTTGACATACAGCATCACATGAGACCACCTGTCTTTGTTACCTGTAATGAAACCTCCCTCTGGATTCTCCCACCAGTATGCTTCTTAACATGGGGTTTGAGGTTTTGAGGGCAATTTATCCTTCTTGTAAAAGCTTTGAAACTCTCCCTGAGGAGATGCCAAGAAATTTGCTGGCTACCCTTAAAGCCATTGAGAACTTGATGAACTATTTGGAGATTATCCACTAATTGGCAGTGGCTATGCACTTATTTAGTTATGGAGTTATGTGTTTGTTTCACAATCCAGAAATCTCACTTATGAGTAGTTATCCAAAGTACTGGCATTAGAGCTTAAATAAATTTTCACATTCTCATGTTCATAGCAACACAATATAAAGCTGTGGAAAAGCTTAATTACCTACTAATACTTGAATAGTGATTGCTACACATGACTTATTACTCAGTGTTTAAAAAGTGAAATTCTGCAATATGAATTAGCAAGGATGAACCTAGAGAACATTATGCTACATGAGATAAACAAGTAACAAGGCAAACAGTAAATTCCTATTTATATGAGGCATTGAAAATACTTTTTATAACACAAAAAGAAAATGAGAGTTGCTGAAGGCAAGGGCTGAGAAGAAAGAAGCAGCTACTCATAAATAAAGATAAAATTTCAGTTATGCAAAATAAGTCAATTTGTGATAGTGTAAAACATTCTAGTTGTATTAAACAATATAATATCGATTGTGTATTTGAAAACCTTGAATGTATACCTCAGAGTTAGCATAAAAAGTGTTAAAGAACTGAGGTTCCAACACACACTGTGACAAACACTGGAATGCTTACAGATTCAAAGTAGCCATGCAATGAAGATCCTCTTTGGTATAAATAATTTACAAAAAAATTTCTGGAGTGGAGCATACAAAGAGATGAAAAATAGACTACCAGCGGTTGAAGAAATTCATGAACCAGGAGGAATTACAACTGGGGTACACAGTATGGATGGAAATGTCTTAAAATTTGACAAAGGTGAGGGTTACTCAATATTGAGAATATAATGACTGACACTAAATTGCTCTGCTTGAAATAGTTAATCTTATGACATATGTATTTTACCTAAATGAATCAATTTTAAATAAGCATATGAAGTTTTACACATATATTTTTGTGTGTCTTTCTAGTGAAGTAACTATTATATTTGGCCCATATAATTTGTATGCATCATTGATAATCAATGGAATTTATAACACTCAATGGATTGATTTTCTCTATGGTAGCTTTTAATTTATAGAAGTTTAAATTTGCATGACTCAAAGTAGTTCACAATTGAAAAATTACTCTTTTTAAAAACATGCTGATCAACTAGTGGTGTCTTGCAAACATTACAATTTTAGTCATAATAACACTGCTATACATTTTCTTAAATTATAATATGTTTTGTTTTTAAAATTTTAATTTAATTTTTTAATTTATATATTAATTGGTACATTTTAGGTATACAATACATTTACATTTATCATTGGGTGTTTGTACCTGAACATGATGTATCTTAGTTCTTATTTTTTTCCCCATTACCTATGCGACCTTCACCCCCACCACCCTTCCCTATTTACATAGATTTTGTTTCCATTTTTTTCTTTCTCATAATTTTTCCTTTCCTATCTTCCCTTTCCCCTTCCCCTCCTGCCACCCCTCCAATTTTTTAGCCCATGTTAGCATATACTTTCATTGTGGATATTTGTTACCTGTACATGACTCACCTTCAAACTTTCTATGTTCCCTTCCCCTCTCCTATCTACTCATCCATCTCTTGGTTTTCTTCATATTTGCAAAAGATCTACCATCCCTAATACCTTAGATCTATCTATTATTTTGCCCATTAATTCATACACATTTCAGTTTTCCATATAGAAAGAACCATATGGTATTTCATTTTGTGTATCTGACTTATTTCTCTTTTATTGTGACTTCAAGTTGTATCCATTTTCCTACAGATGACTTCAATTCATCCTTTATGGCAGAGTAGTACTCCATTGTATGGAAATACCACACTATCTTTATCTAGTCTTCTGTTGATGGACCTATAGGCCATTTCCAAGATTTAGCTATTACAAATTGTGCTGCTACAAACATGGGTGTGCATATATCACTGTTAAATAATGTCTAATCCCTTGGGTGAGATACCTACTGGGAGAATGAATTTCTGCTTCTTGTTGTTTGAGGGATACCCACAGTGGTTGCATAGTGGTTGTACTAGGTTACTCTCCTATGAGCTGTGGAGGAGAGATCCCCTCCCTTCACAGTCTCCCCAGCCTTTGTAACTCTGATTTCTGGATGACTTCCATCCTTAGAGGAGTCAATGACATCACTGCTACTTTCATTTACATATCCACAATGCCCAGCAGTACTGCCATCCTCTCATGAATTTATGGACCATTTGCACTGTTCCTGCTGAGAAGTGTCTATTCATTTCAGTTGCCCAGTTTTTGATGTGGTATTTTATTTTGAGAGAGTCTAAAGTTTTTTAGTTTTGTATATGTTCTCAGTCCTCAGTCAGAGATGAAGCTAGCCATATCTTTTCCAAATCTAAAGATTCTTTTGTTCAATTTTGGGCATGCTTCCTCCTCTGTATGAATTTTTTAAGTTTGATTAAACTCCACTTGTTGATTCTTACTGCTATTTGTTAGGCAATTGCATTTCTCTTTAGAAATTATTTGCCTGTGCGTATTGCTGAGAAGAATGTGAATTCTGTAGTTAAAGTGGAATTATTAAGTTCATTTTTTGAATTATGTGGTTCAGCCCTGATATTTCTTTGATAATTTTTTGTCTAGTTAATCTCTTTGTGAAATTGAGGTATGGAAGTCACCCACTATGATTGTATCAGTGTTTATTTGATCTTTTATATCTAGTAGATTTGTTTTATGAAGTTATGTGCACCAATATTTAGTGCATAGATATTAAATTGTTTTCTCTTGCAGCTAAATAGTTCCCTTTACTTATATATAGTCATCATCTTTGCATGTTCTGATCAGTTTTTGCTTGAAGTTTAATTTGTCTGAAAATAAAATAGCTGCTCTTGCTTGCTTTCAGATCTCTTGTGCATGGAATATTGTTTTCCATCCTTTAATTTTAATCTATTCTTTCAATTTGATGAAACTCTTCAATGTAACAGACAGTTGGTATCTGCTTTTTTCTGAGACTTAACACTATTTTTGATGGAGGAGTTGAAGCCATTTTCATTGTGAGTTATAAATGAAAAATACATATTTCTCTGCATTCTTTTCTGTTGCTGACTAAAATCAAATATTGTATTTACATAAAAAAGGGAAACCACACACACTAGAAATCTACCATACTGATTAAAAATATTACAAAACACACAAATTTCCACTTCTATTTTTATTACTCTTCCTTACTTCAAACTATGTCCAACCCTGCAGCCTTCTGTTATGGTCTTTAGACTGTAAAAGTATTCTATATTGCTGTAATGTTGTCAAAATTATTATACTTATCATAATGCAAAACCAATTAAAATATTTAACTCAAGTTTTTTATAGCATTTAGAATGTGATAAGTACCAGCAGGGTCAATATTTAAATATATGGGATGGTCATTTATGCATGTTATACACTCAGGAGAAAATCAGAGGAGGGTGACATTTGTGCTTCATATGTAGAAATCATACTCTTGGAGAATTTTAAGAAAAGATATTACACAGTTTTTACTGTGATCTTTGCAGGGCACATTTTACATCTCTGTTCCTCAAGCTGTAGATCAAGGGATTCAACATTGGGATGACCAGGGTGTAAAATATGGAAGCTACTTTGTCAGTGTCAAAGGAGTGACTGGATTTGGGCTGCACATACATAAATATCAGCGTCCCATAGAACACGGTGACCACGGTCAGGTGGGACCCACAGGTAGAGAAGGCCTTTCGCCTACCCTCTGCTGAATTTATCCTGAGAATGTCTATGAGGATGAGCAGGTAGGACATGAGGATAATGAAAATGGAAGAAATCAAATTCACAGCTGATAAGAATAAAATTATCATCTCAGTTTCATGTGTATCTGAACAGGCCAAAGATAACAATGGGAGATTGTCACAGTAGAAATGACTGATGACATTGTATCTACAGAAGGACAAAGTGAAAACCTTCATGGTGACCAGAAGGGACACAAATGCACAGTAGAGATAGGAAATTGCCATGAGTACCCAACATACTTTTTGTGACATGATGACAGTGTAGAGGAGAGGGTGACAGATGGCCACATAGCGGTCATAGGACATTGAGGCCAAAATTAACAGTTCACAAGCAATGAACAAAAGAAAGAAAGCTAACTGCAGAGCACAACAATGATAGGGGATTGTATTTTGATCCAGAACAAAATTTTCCAACATTTTTGGAGCTACTGCTGTGGAATAGCCAAGGTATGTAATAGCCAGGTTTCTGAGGGAAAAAGTACGTGGGAGTTTGCAGCCTGGGGTCCACCTGGGTGAGGATGATCATGCCTAGGTTGCCCAGAAGTGAGGTCAGGTAGATGATGAGGAACAGGAGGAACAGTGGAGCCTGCATCTCAGGGTGATCTGTGATGTCCAGCAGAATGAACTCAGTCACTGCTGTGAGGTTGGGCCCCTCCATACAGGGCAATCAGAAACCTGTTCTGCATAGATACATCAGCATTAAACAATTGTGTGCCCTTCTCATCACCTGGACAGATTCATTCTGTGGAGGAAATACAAATATAATCCATTCAAATTTTCCAGTTTACAAGATTTAAAAATAAGTCTCCTTTCCATCAGAAAGAATATTGTTCAGATCCAGAGATACTTTGGTTGTCTTGAGAAGTGAACTGCTACTGGCATCTAATGGGTAGAGAATATTTAAACTGTTAAACATCAAATTATCAACATTTTCAAGCTTAAAACCATCTCCACATCAATAAGGACTTTATAAAACTGAGGCAATATAATAGGTGGACAGATTGACACATATATAGATGATAATGTGTATAGACAACCCTATATATAAATATAGATGCCTAAAAAACAAAAAATTAGATAACTGCATAAGAATTGTACTGCTCTTTAATTTTCATAATTGTCATTTGTATAACAATCACCTAGTGACACTGAATAGGTACATTGAATAAAGTGACATTCACCCTAAGTACAAAATAAGATATTATATGGAGATTTCTCAAAAAGCTGAAACTAGAAATTCCTTTTGACCTAGCTCTTCCCCTTCTAGATATCTTCTTGAAAGAATTAAAGACATTATATCAGAGTGATCCTGCACAGCCATGTTTACAGCAGCAAAATTCATAAAAGTTAAATCCTGGAAACAGCCTATACATTCTGCAATAGAATAGATAAAGAATATGTGGGATTTCTTACATTACTGCACTGTTTTAAAGAAAAATAAACTTTAGTCTTTTGTGGGAAAAGGAATGCAACTTGAGAACATAATGTGAAATGAAATATAGCATATACACAAACTTAAATATCACATTATTTATCTTACATGAGAAATTCAACTTGCACATAAAGAGCAAAAATAAGGGAGATAGTAGGAAGATAGATCCTTCTTAGTGGGAAGAGGATCAAGACTCAAAGACAATGGGGAGCAAAGGGAAGGAAAGTGGATTAGAAAAGGAATTAAAATGTGCCACATAGAAGTACCAACTCTATACAAGGAATGGAAACATGTATTGAAAACATGTAGTAATAAAAATAAAATGAATAAGTAAAAGAAGACATTCTAATGGTAAATTTCAAAAAAACACATAAAATTGCACAGTGTGCTACTTTTCTGTCTTTCAAAACTATTTTAATATATATAGACATAAGTTAACTTTATATATATTTACTTACATATTAATATTCCCTGGGCATATTTTAAGCATAACAGATAAACTTTCTTGGATGTAACCAATCAGACGCATGCCACATGAGAAAATCTTAGAATATTAGTAAGAAAGTTATTAGAATTGATTTATATAATGAAAAGTAAACGTTTCTTAGGGTTAACTAGGTAGCATATGTTGAAGAAAAAATTTCAATATATTTATAATACATTTAATGCTTCTTATTGTGTAAAGCTTTTACTATGTTACAAAGTACTTAGAGACAAAATTAAAAAAACAATGAAACTGAGGAATACATGGATTCCTGATGTGATCTGAGATGCTTCTTTGAATTACATCTAGAAGTATATCAAAATGTGACATAGTGCAATTACAGAATGAAAAGAGGCATATAGTATTTCAAGGTAAGACAATTAGTACCTTTGCAAAATATTGTTCTAGTGTTTTAAAAACTAAAAAAGTAAATAATATACTTTGTAGTGCAAAATGTAGAAATATAAATCTCTAAGTAAACTATAAAGACACATGTGAGAAGTTCACTACATATAACATATGCTTTGTTTCCTGCAAACACTTTTGAAATCATATTGACTACCTGATCTATTCCTCTGCTCTACATAGAAAATGTTCTCATATAAAATATGAAAAAATTTATTAGGAAATAACATTATAAAATACTTTCAATAAACTACTATAGGAAGGAGTTTAACCTCTTGTTTCCTTCTGTGTTGGTTTGGTTTGCAATCATGAAAGAATTTTTAAAATGTACATATGAATTAATGTTGTTTTAAAGGAGAAAAATAAAAATGTTTTCAATAGCTTTTTAATTCAATGGAACAAAACAGCTTGCTCTTTTATGGTATGTTATTTTACCTTCAATTTTAATTTTAAAATTTATGCTCAGAGAAATTTACTATAAAATGAGGAATAATACCAATTCCATAAAACTGAATATTAAATTCTTCTGAAACTCAATAATTTTATCACCTCATTTTGAGGTTGGAAGTCCATTCCCTCATTAAGAGATCAGGAATGAATCACATTTTGTATATTTAGTTTTGTAGTTATTAAATGTTAAAATATTTTCGAAAAACTCACAAAAGTCTGTAAATCCAGAATTAGATCCCAGTAACCTGTTGAATTATTCAAGTTTCAAAATGTGGCATTACATAAAATTGTGTCCTATTTTATACTTTATCTCTTCTCAATTTTGACTTTTTTTCAGTATGAAATTATATATATACATGATTACATTATATTAATTATATGATTAAATATATCATACTCATTTTTGCATTTTCTAAGAAAACACCCACTCTGGGTTTCTAAAATGCTCCTGAGCATTCATCTTCTCAGCTAATGAAAATGTTCAAACATCAAAATTGAGGGGAGAGGAGAGAGGTCCTCTAGCTGTACAGGTGCTACGGAGCTGTAAAAAGCACAGAAACAGAATCCTAGATGCTCTCTCATTGGTTGGCAAAGCTCAGCAAAACTGTGACCATTTCTGTAGATTCTGAGATATCAGTTTAACATCTGGCACCACATGAGACTGCCTGTCTTTTTCACCTATAATGAAATGTTCCTCTTGATTCTCCTACCCATGTGCTTTTTAACATGGGGTTTGAGGTTTTGAGGGCAATTTATCCTTCTTGTAAAAGCTTTGAAACTCTCCCTGAGGAGATGGCAAGCAATTTGCTGGTTACCCTTAAAGCCATTGGGAATTTAATATAATACCTGGAGATTATCCACTAATCAGAGTGACTCTATTCAACAGTGACTTTGTGTCATTTATTTAATTAGGTAGCTATGTATTTATTTCAGAATCCAGAAATCCCACTCATGGGTAACTATCCAAAATACTGGGATTAAGACCTTAAATAGATTTTCATACTCTCATGTTGATTGCAACACAATATAAAATAACCCATGGAAGAACTTAATTGCCCATTCATAGATGAACACATAATTTGTGATGGATACAAAGAATATATCATTCAGTGTTTAAGAAAAGAAATTCTGCAATACACAGTAGTGTAGGGACAGTCAATCATAGGCTAGGACCCTGGTAAGATCCCAGTAGTCAAGTGTTCAAGCAGAGCTATGGCATGGCCTGATGTGGCATATACCCCACCCCAAGGTGTGACAATAGCAGAAATGAACCTGGAGAACATTATGCTAAGTGAAATAAACCAGTAACTAGGAAAATACTATGTATTGCCACTTATACAGTGTAAGACATTGAAAATATTCAGACTTACAAAATAGAAAGATAAAATGATGCTTGCAAAGGGCAAGGCCTTGGGAGAAAGGAGAAGCTGCTAATAAATAAACAAAAATTCAATTATGCAAAATAAATGAATTCTAGTTATATTTAACTGTATTGTAGTGAAGAATTTGAAAAGGTTGAGTACATACCTCATGGTAAGCATCTTAATTTTTAAAGGAATGAAGTACCAACATACGTTGTAACACAAATTTGAATACTTATTGATTTAAGGTAATCAGCCAAACAAGGTCCTCTTTATTGTAAATAATTTACAAGAAATATCCAGAATAGAAAAGCATATAATGGTGAACAGAGGTTGAAGAAATTCAGGAAGAAGGAGGAATTACAACTTGATTACACAGTGTGGATGGAAATGTCTTAGAATTAGAAAGAGGTGGGGCCGGGGATTTAGCTCAGTGGTTCCGCTGTTGTGCCCAGATGGCAAAGTCCCCAAAGATCACCAAGGAGCCGTTTCCGATGTAAACATACTAGGGTCTTTTATTCAAGCTCGAGCAGGGGCACTCAACCGTCACCGACGCAGCGGATCGGGATTGAGAGCTCCGAATTCCAAATCAGCAGGGTTTTTATTATGGCTACCTCAAGGTTTGGGGATGTTCTATTTACCAGTTACATGATTGGTTGATATTTAGCAAGCATGGGGGGTTGAGCGGTGGCTACATGTAGAGTTTATGGGAAAAAGGAATAATCAGCACATTGACAGAATGTTTTATAGATAATGGGCCCGGGAGCATCTGTTTTCTGGGCAGACAGAGGATTGAGTTAGGAGCTGTGTCTCTTTTTTATCTGTTGTCCCTCAGCAAGGACATTTTATCATTAGTTTATGGGCACAAAGGAGACTAGGGGAATAGTTGACTTCAGTGAAATGAAATTTATGTCAAGGCCACTTTACTGTCTTATATTTAAGATAGAGTCAAACTTTAAAATGGAGTTAGTTAGGTCTCACACCACCACTTTCCTCGTAAGTGCAAGGTCCCGAGCTCAATCTCTGGTCCAAAAAAAGAAACGAATTAGACAGAGGTCATGGTTACTCAATATTGAGAATATAGTGATTGCCACTAAGTAGTTCCTTCTCAGCCTCTCAGCCTTGGGCAGTTCCTCTCCCCTCAACCACCCTCCTCTCCCTTGTGTCTATATTTTCTTGTTCTGGTACAGATAAAATTAACAACTATGTCCTGTAAACAAAGGTTATGAAGGTTATGACCCTCTGTTCCAGTATGATTCACAAGACACTGTCTTCTTTCAAGGCAAAGTTACAAAACTGTCTGGCTTCATCCTGTTCTGGTAAACTCACTTGCTACATTACTAGGAAAACCAGCACCTTTGACAAAATGTATAAAAGCTGGAACTTCTTTGTTAGTGCTCAGCTATTTTAGACACAGGGTCTGCTGAGCTGGTGTACACACCTTAAATAAATCCTCCTTATTTCCTCCTGTTTCTTGGAATTCTGCAACATAATGTGGAACAAAATGATTCTCCTTATGAAAGCCTTTAAATATAGAAGTTTTAATTTTGTATACTCAAATAGTTAACAAATCAAAATTACTCTTTTAGGCAAGAGGCCTAGAGCAGGAGTCACATGGAACATACCAAATCAGCCTGCTGCAGAAAGGCAGGTCTGCGCCTGACCTACCTAGGTCTGGAGTAACATGGAATAGGCCAAATCAGCCCGCACCCTGGCAACAATCCACTGGATCCCCCCCAACACTCCTCTGTACAGACACCTGGTGCCACACTACAAAGACACAGAGGACACTGGACCACCAGACCATGGTTCTGAGTCCCACAGTTCCCGGCCCAGAGGTAGGGGCTTCTGAGCCACCGTCCCACTGCTCCTGGTACAGAGGAAGGGGCTTCCCTACCACCATCCCTCCTGCTGCTCCCAGCCCACAGGAAAGGGCTTTTGGGTCACCATCCCTACCACTGCTCCCGGCCCCTGTCCCAAGTCTCCCAGCTCAGAGGAGGTAATCTGTGCAGGTGCTAATAGCCCCTCGCCCCAGTCGAAATGAGAAAACACATAAATAAGTCTCAAAACCAGACTTCCAGATCACCTACAGCAATCCCAAAGGGAAATGAGATGGAACACTTTGATACTCAACCACCTGGACCCACTGAACTGGCAACAAAAGGGGATCTGGAAAAAATGAAATCAGAAATAATTTCTCAGATAACAGGAGAAATTGTGCCCCTAGTGCAAGACATGATTAATAAATCTAGAGAGAAGCTCAGGAACATGATGGAATCCCAACATACGAAACAAATGGAATCCATAAAACAGATGCAAATAGATTTCCAGTACATGAAAAACTCCATTGAAAGTCTACACAGCAGAATGAGCCAATGTGAGGACAGAATTTCAGATATAGAAGATAAGATTGCAATTAGTGACCAGGAAAAGAAAAATTGCTTCAAAATTATAAGGGAACATGAGAAATCAATCCAGCAGCTGCTAGATGATGCAAAGAAGAATAACATAAGACTGATTGGGCTCAATGAAGAAACAGGAGAGAGTGCAGATGACACAAAAAGAATCTCTTCACAGAAATAATGACAGAAAACTTCCCAGGCAGGGGAAAAGAGCTTGACATACAGATAAGTGAGGCATATAGGACTCCAAATAGCCTTGATCAAAAAAAAATCTACACATAGGCATATAATTGTTGAGTCCAGAAACTCAACAGAAGAACAGAGCTATCCAAGCAGTCAGAGAAAAGAAACAAATCACATACAAAGGAAAACCCATCAGAATCACAGCAGACTTCTCAACACAAACCATCAAGGCAAGAAGAGCTTGGAGTGACATATTCTAAGCCCTAAAAGAAAACAGCCTCCAACCCAGATTGATGTACCCTGCAAAACGATCTTTCAAAATGGATGGAGAAATAAGATACTTTCATGACAAAGAGCACCTTAGGAACTTCGTGAATGCCAAACCAGCACTACAAAGAATTTTACACAATAGCCTAGGAACAGACATTGAGGATCACAACCCCAGGAAGCAAAGCAGAATGAACCCATCTGGCATGACAAGAAATTAAATATAAAGGGGGAGAACCCAACAAAAAAAAAGTCATGGCAATGACACATCAATACATTTCAGTTATAAGCATCAATGTAAATGATCTCAATTCACCAATCAAAAGAAATAGACTGGCAGAATGGGTCAAGAAGCAAAATCCAACAATATTCTGCATACAAGAAACACACTTAATTCAAAAGGAAACTCATAGACTGAAAGTTAAAGTGTGGAAAACAATACTCCATGCAACGGGAACCTAAAAAATAAGCTGCAATCAGGTAGTGGTGAGTCCATGAAAAATGAACTGGGTTTACCAGAGCATTGGTTTTCCTTCAGATCCAGTGATGCTTGACCAATCCAGTCAGACATAAGTGATATTATTTGTAATTGCAACTATGGGAGAGTTATGTTATGGAACTGAAATATCCCCTAAAACTAAAGGTTTAGTTTGAGGGCAGTCTCGGTTTTTGGAAAATGATCAGATTATAAAGTCTGCACCATCATCAAATAAATTAACAATAGTATTTACATTAGTAACAGTTTGATGCCATTATAGGCTGGTGATGAATAAAAGCACTGGACCTATCTGAAGGCAGTCTTGGGGGTGACCTTGAGTACTATCCCTGGTCCCAGGATCTTTACTCTCTGGCTCCCTAATTCTCTTTGATTCCTGGATGCCATGCTGAGCAGTTTTCTTCTTTTCAGCTATTCCTGACTTGCTGCAGCCCTAAAGCAATAGAATCAGTGGGCCATGGACTGAAACCTCTGAATCATGAACCAAAATAACCATTAGTCTTTCAAGCTGTTTATGTCAGGTGCTTACTCAATTTTTGAAAATTTAAAAACTAAAGGGATTTTATTCAACTTAATAGTTCTAAATAATAGCATATTAGTATATTTTACTTAAATTAGAAATATGTTTATTCTGAATATTATATAGGAGTACCATTGACTTTATATTTATATATATTTATTTATATTAATCTATCTATTTTCCATAACATTGTATTTACAACATTGAAAGTGTTTGTATAGCTCTAGTCCTATCCAGTTAAATCAATTTCCTGATATAAGCAATATTTACCAGGATAGTTATTTGTTAATTTATGTTTTCATCAGCAAAATATTCTATAAGTTTACAGAAATTTATGAAAAATTTTTGATGTACTATTAAATGTCTTATTTTTTCATTTGATTTTTCTTTCGCTGTCCTCTATGTGAATTCATTTAGCTGTAAGTCATTCTCTCATTTGGTTGAATGTATAAACTTAGTAGAAGTTTGTAAATTGCCTGGTGAAATGTCCATTAGTATTAAACTCCCACCCAAACTGTTCACTTCCTCCCCACCACTTTCAAGTTACCAGCTTTTAAATCTGTATCACGTTTATGAGTTTTAACAGCATTTAATATGAATCCATTTCCAATTTTCAGATTACTATGAAATGAAGTACAGACATTAACTATGAGAGATTTCTTTATTTATGATTATTATTTACATCTATATGCTATCCAGTGTCCTGTGAATTAATAGTGTACTATATATTGATTCAACAAAAATATAATTTTCAATTCTATGGTTTATTCTTTTACTATGTTTGTGATTGGATCTATGATGCAAAATTAAATTTGTATATGCATAAAGTTCACCATTATGTATAATTTTAAGCTGGTTAAGGAACTCTTCAATGCTTAGTGATATACACACACTCAAACATGTATGTGAGCTCGCATATACTGGGTCAGTCCTAACATGCATTCTTTGACTCTATACAGATCATGGATGTGATCTGAATTTTTACATTCAAAGGAAGTAATGTAGTGATATCACAAGGAATTGCCCAACACAAAAATAAGATGATTTTTATGGTTCTGTGTAGGAATATATTAGAGTATATCCCTGTATATACTGTATTTGTCTGTTACAATGTTACTTAAATGCATTAATCACACTTTAGAAAATTATAATTGGTTATAGTCTATGTACTTAGAATACTACTATAATTAACGAATAAATAGAATCCTTGAGGGCATAAATGAATTCACAAAATTATAATTTAAATGTAATAATTAAAGAATGGGGAAGGGAAAAATACATTTAAGCTCACTTTGATGAAGACATTGAAGTGGAGTGAAAATGAGGTGTTTTAGGACCAGAACTCAGGACCAGCAGGGCATAACTCATTTTCTGTCATTTCCTTCCCTGACCAGGGCACTGAGGAAGGGTGAAATCTCTAAGGGCTTATCCCTGGTAGCAATCAAAAGAAAACAGAGACAAAAGCTAAGTTGGGGGCAGGCCTGTGGAAAATCGCCTACTGGGAGATGTAGACTCCATTATGAGAAGAGTCAATCTGCTGAAAAGTTCTATTTAATTAAATGACCTGCGATGATGTTGTTGTTGTTGCTGTTGTCAAGTTTAGGTATAGTCCTGATAAATGCCAATGCTTAATGCTATCAAGTTAAAGAATGGGTTTTATGCCTGTGCTATGGAGATATATATAGATATATATATATATATATAATAAAAGCAGAATAACTTCACCCATATCATCAGCCCAGTGATGACCTGCAGAAACCTGAAGATAATAATTATGTGATTTCTGTATGATGCAAAGAATGAAGGAAAATTCTTCAAATTGGAACTAAGCATCCATATCTTTAGAGAAAATGTTCTGGGATTATGGCAGCAATGTGAACTTCCAGTGCCTGATAGAGTGTTCCATCAAGCCAATCAGCTAAAACTACAAGATTATTTATAAATGTAACTAAGGGAGACTACACAGCACAATTTAGATAGGGTAAGGGAATATAATACACAGTATGTTAAAGCTTGTGTAGATACAGGGCTATGTATATACCTTTTGCATTCCAGTGATACCAACATCTGTGTGTGGAAATATATATACATATTGGTATGAACATAGTAAATGCAGATCGATGATAGATTATTTTTGCTTTCAGTACCACACAGGAGAGGATTGGTCATGTCCTTTATCTTAAATATTCACAAAGAAGAGACATATTAATAAATTAAACACTTTCATCAAATTCTTTATACTGACATACAGAACATCAATTTTAATTGTTAGTGATATTTTAGGGTGAAAAATATACTTTACTCATAAACAAGTTTTTTAAACTAACTTTATTATCAAACACACACATACAAAAATTAAAACCATTCAAAGAAGAACAATGCAAGGGGAAAAAAACTACAATAGTATTCAAATACAGTAGAAGTCAACCAAAACAAAACTGAAAAGCACTTAAACATTTTTCCATATAACTTTAAAAAGCATCTCAAGCACCAATGAGACACCAGAGGATGTAATTTGTTTCAGAAAGATCTCCAAAACCAACATGGAACAAATAATGATATGGGAAAAACTCCAGTTAGCTAGCAGACTCCACATAAGAGAAACTTGTCCCTAATTTAAATTTTGATACAGTCATATGACATGCAATGGAAACACAGTCCAAGAGATATGTTATTAGGGCATTTCGTCCGTGTGTATCCTTAATTACACTTTCAGTTTCTCACTCTACAGAAACTATTCAGTATTTACACATATGTGTCCTATTTATTACACTTAAGAGAATGTCCTCAATATGCATCCATTTAGCTATAAATGTCTCTAGTTTCTCATTTTTATGGGTGATTAGTACTCCATTTTGTAAAGAACACCATATCTTCTTTATCCAGTTTCCAGTTAATGGGCACTTGGGCTCTTTTCAAGCTTTCGCTATTACGAACTGTGCCACTATAAACATGGGTGCACATATAGCGCTGAGGTAAGACTCTTTTAATTCTTTTGGGAAGATACCCAGCAGGGGGATAGCTGGGTCAAATGGGACCTCTAAGCCTAGTTCTTTGAGGTATCTCCATACTGATTTCCACATTGGTTGCACCACTATGCACTCTCACCAACAATGAAGAAGGGTTCCTTTCTCTCCACACCACCGCCTGCACTTGTTAGATGATTTTTTAATAGCAGCTATTCTTTCTGGGGTGAGGTGGAATCTCAGTGTTGTTTTCATCTGCATCTCTTGGATGACCAGTGATGTTGAACATTTTTTCATATATTTATTTGCTGCTTTTACTTCATCTGAAAAGTGTTTGTTCATTTAAGATGCCCATTTTTGAATTGGGTCTTTGAATTTGGGAGATCTGATTTTTTTCATTTCTTTACGTATTCTAGATAGTAGTCCTTTTTCTAAGGAACAGGTGCTGAAAATTTTTCCCACATTGTAGGTTGTCTGTTAGTTCTGTTGGTGGTTTCTTTTGCAGTGCAGAAGCTTTTTAATAAGATAAGATCCCAGTTGTTGATTCTTTGTAAAGTTCCCATGCCACTGAGGTTTTGTTCATAAAGTCTTTTTCTATAAAAAAAAATCTTCAAGAGTTCTACCTAACTTATCTTCCAGAAAGTTTAATGTTTCTGTCCTAATATTTAAATGTTTAATCCATGTTGATCTTAATTTAGTGCATGGTGATAAGTATGAGTCTAGTTTGAATCTTTGGCACTTTAAAATCTAGTTTTTCAAACACCATTTGTTAAATAGGCTTTCCTCCAATGAGGATGGTTGGGTCCTTTATCAAAGTTAAGGTGGGTGAGCATATCTGTAGTCATTTCTGCATCTTCTAATCTATTCCACTGATCCTCGGGTCTGCTTCTTTGTCAATATCATGCTGTTTTTATCAAAGTAGCTTTGTAGTATAGTTTCAGTTGGGGATTGTAATACTCCCAGGCATATTTCTTTCTGCCTAAAATTTATTTTGCTATTCTAGGTCTCTTCTGGTTCCAAATGAATTTTGGATTGTTTTGTCTAGTTCTGTGAAATATATTGTTGGAATTTCAGTAGACATTGCATTAAAACTATATGATAGTTTTGGAAGTATGGCCATTTTCACTATATTTGTTCTTCCTATCCAGGAACAAAGGATGTCTTTCCATTTTTTTATATTCTCCTCAATCTCGTTTTTCAAAGTGCTGTAGTTTTCAGTGTAGAGGTCTTTTGCTTCCTTTGTTAGATTGACTCCTTGATATTTCATTTTTTTTTTTTTGGATACTATTGTAAAAGGAATTGTTTTCCTAATTTCTCTCTCAGTGAGTCTATTATTTTTATACAAAAAGGCTATTGTTTTGTGAGTGTATCTAGCTATATATCTAGCTTATATCTAGCTACCCTACTGAATCTGTCAATTAAGTCTAGAAGTCTTTTGGCAGGGTATTTCTGGTCTTCTATGTAAAGTATCATATCATCAGCAAATAATGACAGTTTAAATTCTTCCTTTCCTATTTTTACTCTTTTTTATTTCTTTCTCTTTTCTAATTGCTGTGGCTAATGTTTCAAGAACAATATTAAACAGGAGTGGTGATAGTGGGCATCCTTGTCTTGTTCTTGATTTTAGCATGAAAGTTTTGAGTTTTTGAATATGTAGTATGATGTTGGCTATTGGTTTTTCATAGATAGCCTTAATCAAGTTGAGATAAAGACCTTCTATTCCAATTTTCTGTAAGGTTTTTATCATGAATGGGTGTTGGATTTTGTCAAAAGCCTTTACTGCATCTATTGAGATGATAATATGGTTTTTGTCCCTGACTCTGTTAATGGAGTGTATTATGTTTATTGATTTATGAATGTTAAACCATCCTTGCATCCCTGGGATAAATCCCACTTGGTCAGGGTGTATGATCTTCTTGATGATCCTTTGTATTCTGTTTGCCAGTATCTTGTTAAGGATTTTTGCATCAATATTCATTAGGGAGATTGGCTTGTAGCTCTCTTTTTTGGTTGTATCTTTCCCTGATTTTAGAATCAAAGTAATACTTGTTTCCAGGAATGATTTTGGAAGCTTTGCTTCCCTTTCAATTTCCTTGATGAGTTTAAAGAGTAATGGTGATAGTTCTTCTTTCAATCTCTTGTAGAATTCAACAGTGAAGCCATCAGGACATGGGCTTTTCTTTGTTGCTAAATTTTCATTACATTTTGAATTTCACTCATGGTAATTGGGGTGTTTTGAATTTCTATATCTTCTTCATTTAACTTTGGTAATTTGTATGTATCTAGGAATCTGTCCATTTCTTCGGTGTTCTTCATTTTATTAGAACACAGGTTCTCAAAGTAGGTATTGATGATTCTTTTGATTGGTCCTGGATCTGTTGTGACTTCAACTTTTTTGTTCTTAATTGCATGGATTTGAGCCTTGTCTTTCCTTTTTTTGATAAGGTTGGCTAAGGGTTTATCGATTTTATTTATTCTTTCAAAAATCCAACTCTGTGATTCATTTATTTTTTGTATCATTCTCTTAGTCTCCATTGCATTGATTTCTGCTCTGATCTTTTTAATTTCCTCTCTTGTGCAAGCTTTGGGTTTGTTCGGCTCTTCTTTTTCTCAGAGCTTGAGGTTCAGCATTAGGTTATTTATTTGAGTTCTCTCTTTACCTAATATGAGCATTGACTGCTATGAATTTCCCACATGGAATTGTTTTCATTGTGTCCCATAGAATCCAGGATGTTGTATTGGCATTATTATTTACTTGTAGCAACTGTCTAATTTCTTCTTTAATTTCCTCTGTGACCCATTGGTTGTTCATGAGGGTGTTATTCAATTTCCTTGTGTTTGTGGGAGTTGTGCCATTTCTTATGTTATTGACCTCCAATTTTATTGCACTGTGGTCTGATAATATACAGGGAGTAACTTCAATTCTTTAAATTTACTTAGACATGTCCTATGAGCTAGCATGTGATCCATTTTAGAGAATGACCCATGTGCAGCTGAAAAGAATGTGTAATCTGATTTTGTGGGGTGTAACACTCTGTAAACATCTATTAAGTCCATTTGTTCAATAGGTTGGTTCAATTCTAGAATTTTATTGTTAATTTTTTGTCTAGATGATCTATCTAATTGTGATAAAGGGCATTGAGATCCCCCACTACAATTGTATTAGAGCTTATTTGGTTTTTTATGTCCATTAATATTGGTTTTATATAGTTGGGAACATTTGTATTTGGTGCATATATATTATGATTGTCTTCTCTTCCTCATGGACTGTTCCATTCAAAAGGATGTAGTGTCCATCTCTGTCTCTCTTAATTAATTTTGGTTTGAAATATAGTTTGTCTGCAAATAAAATTGCTACCCCTACTTTTGTCTGGGTTTCTGTGGTGTGGAGAAATGTTTTCCATCCTTTTATTTTCAGTCTGTGTATTTCTTTTTTGAGTTAGGTGTGTTTCTTGTGTACAACTTCTTGTTTGATTTTGCGTCTTAATTCATTCTGTCAGTTTATTTCTTTTGATTGGTGAATTGAGACCATTATCCTTGATAGTTAGAATTGATAGATATTTACTCATCCTTGTCATGATGTTTTACTATTGGAGGTTCTTTTGTTTCTTGTTTTTTTTTCCTTTCACTTTATTTTCTTACCTTGCCTGATGGCTTCCCTCTATTGGGCCTCATGGAGTTGTGATCTTCATTGTATTTTTCTAGGATATTGCTTAGGATTGTTTGGAGTGCTGGTTTGGTATTCATGAAATTTCTCAGGTGTTCTTCTGTCATGAAAGTATCTAATTTCCCCATTGATTTTGAAAGATAATTTTGGAGGATACAACATTCTAGGTTGGAAGTTATTTTCTTTTATGGCTTGAAATGCTTGACTCCAGGCTCTCCTTGTCTTGAGAGATTTTGTTGAAAAATCTGCCATGATTCTGATGGGCTTTCCTTTATAGGTGATTTGTTCTTTTCTCTAACTCCCCATAGGATTTTGTTCTTCTGTTGGTTTCTGTGAACTTGATTATTATATGTCTAGGCATAGATTTTTCTTGATCATGGCTAAATGGAGTTCCACATTCCTCACTTGTCTGTATGTCCAATTCTCCACCTCTATGTGGGAAGTTTTCTACTATTACTTCTGTGAACAGTTTTTAATGTCAATTGTATTTTCTCCTTTTTTTTGTGGACTCCTATCAATCTTATGTTATTCTTCTTTGCATCTTCTAGCATCTCTTGAATTGATTTCTCATGGTCCCTTACTATTTTTAAGAAATCTCTGTTTTCATGGTCCTTAGCCACAATTCTGTCTTTTATATCTGATATTCTATCTTCAGATTCCTTCAATCTGCTATGTATGCTTTCAATGGAGTTTTTAATCTCCTGAATATCTGTTTGAATCTGTTTCATGGATTCCATTTCTTTCTTATGTTGGGCAATCATGGCTCACAGAACATTTCTGAGCTCAACTAATTTTTCATCTGTTTCTGTTCTAGAGCCTCTAATTATGTCTTTCATTCTTCTCACCATCTCTGTAGTTATCTGGGAGATTATTTCTGCTTTGAATTTTTCTAGAGCCTCATTTTTCTGTTTTGTTACTTCCTGTGCTATCAGTTCAGGGTGTCCATGTGGTTGATTATCAGACTTTTCCACCTCACTTTCTCCAGAAATTTCCTTTTGTGGAGTGGAAGCCTGAGTTTGTGACTTGCTTAAATATCTTCTCATTTTTGTTTTTGGTACTGTCAGTTATAAGTCAATGACTCCCAGTAAGCCAGTCACAGACCCATGAAATTCAGACAGACTTCAGGCTGCAAGTCCCAAATTGAGCTCCCTGCTCTCCCACATGGCCAAACTCTCCAAGGCTTTACTACAGGTTCCAGCTGACTTTCCCCTAAAAATTTTCCAGAATCAAGTGGGAGGTGATTATCCCTCCAACTTACCAAGTACAGCGGTCTGGTGTGCCTATATTGCAGAGATTCTCTTCACTTTTCCAGTGGGCTTCGGTTTTATCAGGGAGTCTGAGAGAGGTCCTCTCTCTGCTGTTCACTTCTGCAACTCAGGACATGGCCTCTATGTCCCCCTGTGCCTCTGTAGTGTGGAACTGGGTAGTTGCCCAGCCAAGAGGCCAGGGGGTTGGGCACTGGCTGTTCTTACAGGCACCCACATGGCCAAGCTGGTGACCAATGTGCCTGCCTGGGGCGGTTGTTCTCATGGTCTCCTCTCATAAACTAGTTTTTCTCAACAGTTTTTGCAGTGCTTCTTTGCCATTTTTGTTCCTTAAAGGGTAGATGATGGGTTTCACCATGGGAATCACAATGGTGTAAATTACAGACACCACCATTTCATGCTCCAAGGCATAGCTGGAACTCAGTCTCACGTACATGAAAAAAACAGTTCTATGGAAAATGGACACTGAAGTTGGGAGAGAGCCAGATGTAGAAAAGACCTTTCATTTCCCTTCTGCAGAGTGTGTCCTGAGAATACTTCCCAGAATGAAATCATAGGATACCAGAATAATCAGTACAGTAAATATCTCAATAGAGCCATCAAAGTAAAAGAACAGAAGCTGGTTCCTGTGAGTGTTGGAGCAAGAAATCACAAGCAGGGCAGAAATATCACAGAAGATGTGCTGAGTGACATTAGGCCCACTAAAAGACAAGTTGAAAGTGGCACTTGTGTGCACAGTGGCATGCTGAATCCCCCTGAGGTAGGATGCCATTGCTGCCAAGAGAAAGCATTCTGTGGTCCTGAACATTACAGTAAAAAACATCCATGCTGCACACACAAGGAATGAAATGACTTTCTTCTTTGACATGAAATACACCAACATATTTGGGGAAATAACAGAAGAATAGCAGGCATCCACAGAAGACAAGACACTCAGAAAATAGCACATAGGGTTGTGCAGCGAGGGATCTCCAATGACCAGCACAATCAACCCTAAATTTTCAATGAGAGTAAGAAGGTAAATTTCTAGAAAAATGAAGAAGCAAATTATCTGCAACTCAGCATTATCAGTGAATCCCTTTGACACAAATACAGCCACTTCAGTGAACTTCTCCATGCTGACATGTCCCAGGACAAACCTGAAGATAATTACAACCAGAAGATCATGTCACAGGCAGAGAATGAACCTCACTGTAACCATAAACAACAGGAATCATGCCTGCATAAGTATCTCCATAAACATATATATATATGATGGCAAGTATAGATAGCATATAATTCCTCAGCAGCAGCTCTAAACAAGACTGAGAAGAATGCTCATATCACTCGCTGTGTAATCAAGTGCAAAAATGTATGTGTATACACACTTAATACAGCAGTGCTGTTTGTCTTAAATATCGGGTCAACTGGTTAATGTTCCTCTGAATTGCATCATCTCCTTTCATATTAAATCACAGTAGAACACAAACTGAGCATCTAAAAAACTCCTTATTTCTTAATACTACAAGACACATTATATCAAGGATTAACACTGAAAGAGAATCACAATTGTATATGTCAGCAATTGTGTTCATATTTTAATCTATCCACTCTAGACTGTGAAGATTAATATTTATTTTACAGGAATTCACTTATTTTTGATGGGAAATTATGCTAAAATTGAATCTTTCAGAAACTATAAGTATAAAATAAGCTAAATTTGTTGGCTAAAAGTACCCTAAGAGAATGAAATGCAATGAAAGATACTTTGGATTATGATTTTTTTCTTCTGATAATAGTTTATATACTTGAATTATGCTTTAGACAATAAACTGTTCTGTAAAATGCATGATTTTTAAAAATATGCACATAACTTGCCACCATTCTCCTTACATTACAGAAGGTGTCTATTTGCTTTGAGCAAATAACATGATTTAGGTAAATTATATGAGCAAGTTATTTCTACCAGCTGCCAAAAAGAAGTTATAATGGTATAAAGAAGTTAATATTGGCCCATGTTCAAGATATTTAGATTTTTAAACAGAAATAACTATCATTCTTGAAGACTGAATAATAAAGGATTAATTTTAAGTCATTTGTACATATACTTCTGTAATTTCAACTTGAATAGAAGATTTAAAACTCCAAATATCTTGATCTTCATGATGCAACTCTAAATTTGCAAATAATAAGAGGAACAAGGACAGCTACTTACTGAAAATTCACTGCAGAAATGGATCTGTGTGTATGTGAATGTTATTTCATACTTATGGAAAATTCCTTGGATAATAATTCTAGAATCAAGGCTCTGCCCATAGTCTTCCTCATAGTACATCACAACTTTCACAAGTCTTGCCTGCCTTTTAGTATAGGATGTCTTTGAGGTACTTACTAGACTGTCCATGGATCCCAGGGAATTAAAGTAAACAAAAATATTTATGTGTGCTGGTATTTCTAAATAACTAAAACTTGAGAAATATAAAACAAATAATAACATTGAGTAAATAGTAAATGATATTACTGATACAAATTTTAAAGAATTATTGAAAGTTTTCCTTATTATACCAAAATATAAGACTCCAGACAGTGGAAATGTCAAATATTTCCTTAACCTCTATTGACAGATTCTGTGAGTAGTTCTTATTTTGAAATATATTCATCAGTCATTAAAATTAATTCATATTTACTTATGCAACTATATATGAAATATTTTTTTCTTGCCAAGAACTGTTTGTTTATATTCAAGGACAAAACTCTGAATAAATTAGACCCTCATGAATATATACTGTTCACACAAAGAACAGACAAGTGATGTCTAATACTTGGTTTTCAGTAGCAAAATATTTTCTAAAACTGAAATTGACATTTCTGAAATGTTAGGTACTAGCTCCACAGATATATTTCACATTATCTGAAATTTTCTCTTACCCAAGGAATAGCAAAGACTAGTTTGGGTGCATGGTGAAGTTGTCTAGATGAGCTTGTTTTTATCCAGCTTGTTTCACTGTTTAAGAACTCCACAGATGCTCCTAGGGAATATGCCTCAATTATCTCTGAAATAGAAACATAATGATTTACTTCATAATGAAAAAAGCAAATGCCCTGGAATAAGGCCTAGTCTGCTGCTATGAACTGATTAACACTCTTCAGTACCTGTTTGAAATGTTTAATTTTAGTTTTAAAATTTTTAATTATTTAGTAGTAATGTTCATATTTGCAGTACAGTATTACAGTGTTTAAAATACTTTCAATCTGCATTTATCTGATGATCAATGATATCGAATATGTTTCTATACAGGTATTTTTGACCTACCTGTGCAATGACTGTTTGGACTTATAAACCAAGGTGTGCTCTTCTGACTTGTGAACTGGAGCTTGGATTATGATTCATCTTTTTTTTGGTACAGTTCTGTACATCTTGTTTATAGGACCTTGATATCTTTATTGTACAGTATACCTTATTTATACAGTTCTTGAATTTTTCCTGATGGTACTGTATAGAACAATACTGTAATTTTATGTCCTGTTATACATTATAGTACTGCATGTAAGAGCTATGAAAATAAAAGCAAATTTGGAGTTTCCTTTGACCATTTCTGTGTTCTGAATATTGTCATGTACATACTATGTGCAATTCATCACTTAGTGATCAGTTTATTTAAGTTCACTTGTAGGAACTAAGTTCAGTCCTTAAGTGAGTGATGTTTCTAAACCTTTTGACCACTTTTTCACTGAAGAAAAGTAAATTGAATTTCTTTGTCTTTGTATAAACTAGGTATGTTTTGCTATTGAGTTTCAATGGTTTCACACATATTTGCATTATTAATCCTATACCAGATCTCTAGTGTGCAAATATTTTCTTCTATTTTGTAGTTTACCCCTTCTGTCTGTTGAATTTTTCTCTTTGGTGTGCAGGCACTGTTTATTGTGATGTGATCCCTTACCTAATTTGGTTTTAGTCACTTGGATTTGATGCCACATCCAAGAAATCATCACCACACCCAAATTCTTGAATCTTTTCCCTTAAAGTTTCTTCTAGGGCTTGCCAAACAGTGCTTATGTTTACATTTTTAGCTCATTTAGAGTTGATCTTTCTATGTGGTGTCAGTGGAGACTTTCCTTTCATTCTTTTCCTTGTTCACCCTGTTTTCATGAGCATCATTTGTTGAACTGACTCTGTGCTCCTCGATTGTCTTGAAGATCAATTGACCACATATGTGTGAAATTGCTTTGTGGCTTTCAATTGGGTTCCATTATTCAGAATATCTTCCTTATGCAAGTAGTATAATTTTTACACTTTTATTTATTTAAATAAAATTTATTTTTAACCAAAATTAGAGCCACTAAATTATACCTGATATTGGGCTGCTGTATGAGTTTTCTACATATGTGTTCATTGTGTAATGTGTAAAGTAGGTTAAACAATTTATCTCCTCAAACAATAATAATTTATTTTTGGTGAAACATAAAAAATTATTTCTTTCTTTTTCAATATTCAGCTCATTTTCCCTTGCTGTCATCCCCTTTCTATTTAATGGTACAAGAGAAATCCATATTCTTATCTAACTTTAGTGTAGTATACACTGACCAACCTTTCCTCATCCCTAGCTCAGTCCATTTCCTGGCTGCTGGTTAACTCCATTCTATTCTCACCTTTATGAGATCAATTGTTTATGTCACATATGACTGATAAACTGTGGTAAATGTCATTAGTGGCTTGATTTGTATCAAATAACACAATTATCTCCAGTTCCATCCATGTTGTCACAAAAGATAGTGTTCCAGAAATTGCTGAAAGAAATACATGGAGACACAGAATTCGGGTAAAATAATAAGCTTTCTTCTCATGAGTGGGGGGTGGGGTGGGATGCCAGAAACCTGCTTTGTTCAGCTTTTCCCTTTTTATATACTTTTTAGTCATTATCTCATCCCTAGTGGTCTTTGATATGTAAATACAATTCCAGTTCCTATTTACAAGTCACAGACAAAAGATGGGCACATATAAATTGTAAATTCACCCTGGCATTGCAACTTTGCTAGGTTAATGAAGTTACTGGTTAAAGAGCCAGATTACCTTTACCTTAAACAAGGAGTTATGGGAAAATCAAATCCTAAAAGAACACATTACTTATTTTGCTTCTACA
>NW_004624856.1:865311-883116 GCF_000247695.1 Heterocephalus glaber | reverse complement strand
ATAATTTATGTGTGTAATTTAAACAATTTATGGAATTCAATTTATATAAGTATAAATTATATAATGCCATGCTATATATCCATAAAATGACAGATGCCTCTATAAATTATAAGTTTATTTTTTACATTCATATCATTTAAACTACAAATGTATATGATACAAATCATAACTGTACATACATGCAATACACACATGCACACATGCATATATGGCAAAGTGACTCCACTATCCTTAAGAGTTCTGGTAAATAATAACACTGTTGCTCTATATTTTCATCAAATGAAGTTTCTTCCCCTAATTAATATTACATGAGTTTCAATGATTTATAAATTCAGACTAGCCAGTTATTATTTTAAATTTGCACAAAAATTGTACCATTTAATCTAAGTATTTGTGCATCTGCTTCTTATTCTGATCCATCCTGGTCCTAATCCAAGAGTTCTCTCCCTCACTGGATATGAGCCCTGTATGACATTAGACAATCTGAAGCAAGTTGTCACTGATAAATTCATGTTATCATCCAAAACTGTAAAATTGCAGATACCTAAAAATAATTGTATGATATACTAGTGAGTGTGTTACTCTGAAAATGTCTCTTTTCTCTTGATTTTTTTTCTTTGGTTTCAGTCCATCCATATTAATTCATTTAGGCATTACTATTGAATTTTGCTGAATCAGAAACTTGCAAATTGTTTTCCAAACTGCCTGTTAATTTATACCCCGACAGTGTTGTAGAAATGTTTTTGTTTTCATTCCCTCATCATTGCTTTGAAGACACCAAATTTTTTGAGCATAGAAGAGTATTTGATACATCATTTTACATTTAGAGTGAAAATTATCGATTATTATTCAAGACAAATGAAACATTTTCTATGAGCTAACCCCACCTTTGTGAATTTTTGTATGTAAATATTGTCCATTTTGCTGATTTATTAGTCTGTTATTCATTAATTCAACAGATATATAATTATGTTTATATTCTCAAGCCTCTACTTTTTTCTTTTTTAAAATTTATTTTCATGGTAAAGACTGAAGTAAAGTGTAATAGTCACATTTTTTGTAACTTCTGTGTTGTGCTTAAGAGATTCTTCCATGCTTATTACAATATAGACACACACATATATCCACAAATTTATTCCTAATTTTTATTATTTGGCTATGAATCAATAATAGATATTCCTGATCAGGAATTAGTTTGGCATGTGAAGGAAAGTAGTATGTGATACCACAGGGTAGGTAGTGCTTGCCTAATAGAATGAAGGAAATTCAAATATATTATGTAGTAGTGCATTGTCATAAGAGATACTGTATATTTTTACAGGTGAAATACTATGTGTACATTACTTAATCATATTTTAGAAAATATTCCTTGGTCATACTGTGTGTTCTAAGTCTATTGTTCTCCCATTATTAAAGTGTTAATGAAAATCTTGACAAAAAGTTAGTTTGCAAATATAATAATGTAAGATAAGAAATAGAGATATAGGGATAAAAGGGAAAATACAATTGAAAATGATCTTTGAAGAAGACTTATTTTCTATGAAAATGTGTGTGCTAAGTAGGGCAAATTATGAACTCAATAGAGATTCCTCTCTCTGTCCCTCTCTGTGTCTGTCTTTGTCTCTTTTTCTATCTCTCTATCTCTGTCACTCTCTGTAGCTTCTAAACAGGGCACTAAAGAAGGTGACATCTTTAGAAGCCGCCCAGACCCATGGGGTCAAGAAAAGCCAAGAGACAGAGCAAAGAGGAGACCACATTTGTAGGAAAACTAGAATGATGGAAGGGAGCTCAAGCCAGTTCTGGGAGGAAGCACTTAGCCTACCCAGTTCTATTTTATTCTATAAATTATACTCTCTCTCTCTCTCTCTCTCTCTCTCTCTCTCTCTCTCTCTCTCTCTCTCTTTTATTCCTGTGTAGAAACATAATAACCTTGATGTTTGGAGGCCAGGGAGGAATTAGAGAATAGGTTTTATGCCTGTACTGTGGAAGACACAATGAAGGAGGAGGCAACCTGCCCTCAGAAGCCAGCCCAGTGGTGATACCCTGTAATCTGCACACACTGCACTTCTATGCCACAGGTCATGATCAGGCAGTTGGCTGTATAGACTCAAGAAAGAAAGATAAGGCTCTGAGTTAGAATCAGGAGCTGAGATGCTGGGGAAAATGTTCCAGCCTAATGCAAGAAAGTTTTCTTACTCTTTGGATAAATACATTGTGTTTCACCAAGTCTATCAGATATAGATATAGAATTAATTACTATTTTAAATATGAGAGTCTAAAACATACTATTTAAATTAAAGAAAACAGCATATTAACTATGGCATAAATAGAGGTCTGTGTGTACTTTGGGTATTTAATTTGGTATTAGCATCAATTTTCCTGTTATGTATTAAAGATATCAGTGTGCATACTTACTGCAGAAAGCAAATAGGTGATATAGTTATTTCTGTGCTAAAACAACACAAGGGACATTGCCCATTGTCTTTCTTTACAAATTCCGCAACCATGCATGGTGGCACATGCCTATAAGCCCCGCACTCGGAGGCTGACGCAGATGGTCGCATATCAATCAAAAGCCTACGCAGCCAAAAAAATAAGGTCTCTGATCCAAAAGTACCAGGGAGACACATCTGTTCTGAACACCCAAGCGGAGTTCTATTTTAATATTAGTTTGGGGACAATTTTTGTAATTAATGCATCTTGGAACTTTATATTTTTTATACCAAATGATGTTATATATTTTAAATTTTTAGTATCCTAAGTGATGTATAATATTTTGTTCTTCAAATCTTAGCTCAAACATAAATTCCTGGGTTAAATTTTAACATGGAATCTTGCTGTTTTTGTGTATTGCTGTGTTCATCAGTTTGTATTATTTTTAGAATTTTCACTTACAAGATGCCTTCTCCGTCTTTGTGAGTACTTTTCAAAAAGTGGAAATTATATCTCCTGTTTAGTTTTCTCCAGGAATTTGTAGGCATTGTTTATTTCTTTTGCCTTAAGCCTTGAGTAGAATTCATGAGTCAGTCTGCCTGGGGGCAGATTGGGGGTTGGGTAGAATGTGATTTTAATATAAATTTCAATTGTTAGATCCTCTGTGTTCATACAATTCATCCAAATGAGTTTCTGAGGCTCAACTGAAGTGCTTGGTACAGCAGTGCTTATGAGCCTAAGCTCAACTATGCATTGGATTATTACAGTATTCATAGAGTCCCAGCACTTTTTATTTAATTTCTTATTCTAAATTTTATTGAAATTGATGAAGCATTTTATAAAATAATACATTCTATTTTCTCCTATTATCTTAGCAATTATTGCACTTATTTGCCAATCTGGATTTTGCAAACTATACATGGGAGAGCAAAAATTTTAAACTTTTAAATACAACATATAAATTATAAAATGGATACTGATTTCTAAAATCAAATAAATATGATATAATATTTTATCTAAGCATATTTCATTTTGTTTATGCCCATTATTTGAGATCTATTGAAATTATGAACAACATATGCTTTAGAAATAGTATATTAGGGTACATTAACTCACAGTTTAACTTTTCAAATTAAAGTACTAGCAAAAAACTATTCTAAAAATATAACTGGTGGAAGTAATTTGGGAAAATGAAAAGTAATTTAAAATATTTAATTTATGTATTTTCATCCCCACCAACAAGTAATATTAACATTTCAATTCTGTCATTGCAGGATGGATTTTGTAGGAAATTATAATATTGTGTTGTATATACTAACAAATAAATTCAACTACACTACATATTTTCATCAAAATGAATTAGATATCTACTGCCTAATCCAAATAATAATTTTTTACCAGATGACAATATACAAGGGCTTTTATTCTTCAAATAATATTTTTATTCATATTTTAATACATAGTCTCTCTGTGTATTCCCTCACATATATATTTACACTGAATTACACAAAACTGCCTGCTGTGCTGGACCAATGGCTTGCTGAATAGCACATTTTGTTGAGTGAATAGACTCTATTGGGTTAATATATGAACATAAAGTCGTTCGTGAGAAAACCATTTCATGCTAAGATCACAATATTAGGATATCTACTTAGAGCACTTGATTATGTTCATATGACATCTTTTTTGTGACCATTCTGCTAAAATGAACCTCTTGAAAATACAATCAAGTCTAATTGTAATACAAGCACCTAGGAGTATACAAAGCCTAAAATAGTAAAATTGATCTCATGCCGACACGGAAGCACAGACACAAAATCACACATGGATACAGGAAGTTTATTGTAATTAATAAGAATACCAAAAAAATTTTTTGCACTATGAGAGACTGCAAAAGGATCATAAATTCAACACCCACCTGAACAAATTAAAGACATTTGAATAACCTGTCTCAAAATAAATGAGTAAACAAATACATAGATAAATGCTGTGGATGTATGTTAGTGTGAAGGCTGTAGGACTAATCCCTAGTACCTCAAAGAATAAAAAGGCTTTTTTCTCATCTTCTGTGCCAACTACTTCTTTACACTCCCACATAGCATTTCAGCTTTACTGATAGACCACATGATTGTAATGTACTAGAAAAACTTTGAATATTACACTAAAATTTACCTCTCTACCTCAAGAAAGGCACAGTTTTTAAATGTTTTGTTCACTGATGCATTTATGTATTTATAACTTTTTTTTTTTTGGAACTGGGGATTGAAATCGGGACCTTGTGCTTGCAAGGCAGGCACCAGAACCACTGAGAAAAATCCCCAGCCCTGCATTTATAACATATTGAAGTTTAAGTATTACCACAAAGTCCAAACTTTGAAGATAAATGAAGCCAGTTTATGTAGGAGACCAATGGTATTGCATGAATTATACTGTATGTGCCCTTAAAGAAAAATATTGGTGTATGTTTTTCCATGTCCTATGAAGAGCATATTTTACATCTTTGTTCTTCAAACTGTAGATCAAGGGATTCAACATGGGGATGATCAGGGTGTAAAACATAGAAGGCACTTTTTCAGTGTCGAAGAAATGACTAGACTTGGGTTGCATGTACATAAATATAAGCATCCCATAGACCATGGTGACCATGTTCAGGTGGGACCCAGAGGTGGAGAAGGCCTTGCGCTTACACTCTGTGGAGTTCATCTTGAGAATGGTCACAAAAATGACAAGGTAGGACATAAGGACCACCAGAAAAGAGGAAATCAAGTTAAAAGCAGCTAAGATTGCAATTATCACCTCAATTTCATAAGTATCTGAGCAGAGCAATGTTAACAAGAGGAGACTGTCACAGTAGAAATGACTGATGACATTGTATCCACAGAAGAACAAAGTAAAAATCCTCATGGTGACCAGAAGAGAAACAAATGTGCAGTAAAGGTAGGGAATTACCACTGGTACCTAACACACCCTTGGTAACATGAGGATAGTGTATAGGAGAAGGTAACAGATGGCCACATAATGGTCATAGGACATTGCAGACACTAATAATGAACACAAGAGAGAAAGATATCTGTGTAGCACAAAAATAATAGGAAATTGTATTTTGATCCACCATAAAATTTACCACCATTTTGGGTCCCACAACTGTAGAATAGCCAAGATCTGTGAGATCCAGGTGTCTGAGGAAAAAGTACATGGATGTTTGCAGCCTGGGGTCCACCTGGGTGAGGATGATCAGGCCCAGGTTGCCCAGCAGTGAGGTCAGGTAGACGATGAGGAATAGTGGAGCCTGCAGCTCAGGGTGAATTGTAATGCCATCAGAATGAACTTGGTCATGCTGTGAGGTTGGGCCCCTCCATCCACAATTGCCATAAAACATATTCTAGGTAGACATAGTAGAAAAAGTAATATATTTCAAGTATTTTCACATGGGAGATTAATTATGCCGATCTAGTATAATTAAGGTGTATCTTATCTTTCAAGGGTAGATTTTGTGATATTGGTATATAATTACAAGGAGATAATACAGAAGTAGATGTCTAGTTAGACTAGTTCTCAAGAAAGTTGGTTTGAGTCACCAAAGAACACTTTCCATATTTAGAGATAGCTTGGTTTTCAATGACAGGACATGCACTTCTGGCATCTAATGTTTAGAGGGTAGTGAAGCTACCATCCATCAGACTATATCCAGTGTGCAGCCCTACACTTTAGCCAAAGCAATAACCTTGTTCTAAATGGAAATGAAACTGAAATAATAGATAAACAAGGATGCAGATAGAGATACAGATGCAGATACATGGGACAAAATTATGAGGCTTAAATATTGTGAAATCTGTGCATGGTAGCTAAATGTGTAATGATAGTCCTGTTCTATAATTACTGGCATTCATTTATATGCTTAGAATCACACTGTGGTACTTATTCATTATAGTTAATGAAATGACATGATACATACACCCATGACATATCAAAATTTTTAACAATAAATTCCAAAATGAATACATTGTTGCTTAGATTGTTGAAGCTACTATTTCAAAACTTAGTCCTTTAAAATACATACACTGATAGGCATTACAAATGAAATTTTTAACATATATCATAGATGTATGAATAAAAGACTGCACACAAAACTTTTATTATGACACACAGTACTATACAGACTCGCTGCATACACTAATTCTGCGATATATGTGGATTTCTGGATGTGATATGAAATCTTTCTGTACATCATAGTCATAAGAAATAAATATGATAGAACATAATGTATAGAAATACATGTGTAATAAAATGAAATATATCCAGATATCTTTAAAGGCCCAGAGATTGCAAAGAGTAACATACAAACAAAGGTGTGATATTTAAGGTAAGATAATTACTGCTGTAAAAAATTGTACCATTGTTTCCCAAAGTAAAACTAAAGAAAAGAAAGAGAACTGATATGCTTTATAATTAAAATTGTAGTAACAATATTCTGTTAGGTGTAAAGAAATGAAATTACACAATTTCAAAAATTAAACATAAATCCAAAAAAATATCATTTACTTGTAAAAGTTGTTGTCTTATGTAGAATATTGCTGGTAATGTTGTAGCTACCTGCTGTCTTACCTGATCACACACCATTCATAATTTAGATTTAGGAAAATATTTACCAATCACAACACTAGAAAATTGCTTTTAATAAAACCACTCAGAGATAAATTTTGTTTTGTTGTTTTTTCTTAATTTGTAATTGTGAAAAGTTAAGAAGGGTAAAACAATGAAAAGTTAGCTATCTATCTTTCAGCAAAGAAAAATGAAAAACATTTCCTCTCACCTCCCTTGGAGACCATGGAATAGGGAAATTGCTTTTTCATAAATAATTACCTTTATTGAATATTTGAATTTTATTTTTTAAATATTAAATTTATTCAGACCCCTTTGCAAAATGGGAAACATTTTATGATTGCAATAAATTTGGGTTCCTGAAAAGTCTTAATCCTCCACTGTTTTTCACTTTTTTTTTTTGTACCAGGGATTGAACTCATGTCCTTGTACTTGCGCAGCAGGCAGCAAAAGCACTGAGCTAAATCCCTGGCCCTTTTTCGCTTTTTAATGTGAAGGAGAAACTTCTTCTTTCAAGCTTCAAAAATCTATCATGTTTATATAGTTACTTATCTAATCATTACATTTTTATTTATTTCTATAAGATTACCCCCAAAAAACTCACTTAGAAGTGAGTTTTGTTGGAAGGAAATCAGAATGAGATATTGAATTCCCTAGAGTTTCAAATTCTGCCTTGGAGAAAAATCTCTGTGGCCTTTTATTTATGCTTCATCTCATATCACTTTTGGTCTCCTGCAGATAGGACCTTAAACAAATATATATGCCTCTATATACATACTCATAATGTAGAAAACTAGATGTTTTATATGCAAACATAATGTGTTTTTCAGGTACTTATACTCTCAAAGTATTTGAAAATATTTAAGAACCAAAAGGAGAGTTCCTACTGATTCTCAGGACCTGTAAAAAGCACACAATTGGAGTCACACATGGTCACCTACCTTAGATGGCAAAGGATTATCAAACTGTGACCATTTGTGTAGATATTCATAATATATAGCAATGCCTGCAAGCTTCTATCTGTATCCTGTAATTAAAACTCTCTCCTAGTTTTCCCATGTGTTTCTTAACAATGAGTTTTGAAGAAAATTTGTAGGTTTTTTTTTTTTACCTTTTGAGACTATCCCTGAGGAGATGCCAAGCAATTGGTTGATTATCCCTAAAGCAACTGAGAGCTTAATGAAATGCCTGGAGATGGTCCTCTAATTGTCAGGGACAGTCTGGATACATGTGAGCTTATGTATTAATTGACTGGATGGCCTAGCAAAACAACTTCTGTGTTTTATCTAAAAGAATTATTACTAGAGTCTTAAAAATATATTAGAATCTTCATGTTTATTCTACCAAAATTCAACATAACCAAGACGTGAAAAAAAAAAACCTTAAATATTTGTTGATAGCATAATGGATAAGTAAAATGTGGATTATAATACAATGAAATATCAATTAGTCTTCAGTACGAATCCTTCAATATGTGATAACATAGATGAATCTGTAGAACATGATGTTAAATGAAATTAGTTACAGAAGGACAGATACTAGAGACAACTCCAATTGCATGAAGTATCCAATATACTGAAAGGTAGAGAGGCAGATAGAAGGGTACAAGTTGCAAAGGGCTGAGACTTGGGAGAAATGAGAAGTTGTTCATAAATAGTCATGAGGACACAGGAAAACTGAATAAGTTTCAGGAATGTACTTTGAAACATTGTGTCTATAACTACAGTAAGTCCCTGATTTACTAACATTACAGTCTCAAACTTGCACGGATGCAAAGAGATATCACATTAGGAACATTCACAGACGTGAAAAACTGAGAAAGTAGCCCATGTTTCTACCTTACCATTTTAAGGTAAGTTTAAGTGTAAAGATAGTTTATTTACAGCATTTATGAATCTGTTTTGGTGTTTTTATACCTCACATAGTATATTTGTGACAAAGATGTATAAGACTCACTTTGTAGGACTTACAAACAAACCCTACCTATGGACATGTTCTCTGAATGGGAACTTGTTTGTAAGTCAGGGACTTACTCTACTGTTTCACCTGTTTGAAATTAAGGATGTAGATTTAAGCAAAACAAAATAATTTTTTAAATATGCTATATGAAGTATGAATCTCAAAAATATTTTTTAATTCAAATCATCCAGGATACAAATGTCACATTTTATATGAATTTTTACATGTAATACCCAGAATTTAAAAAAATACATAGAGATGTAACACAGGGGCTAAAGAAAGTGAAGAAAAGAGAAAAAATACTTGCTGAGGTTTTGTATTGATGGAAATGTTTTAGAACTGGAGAAAGTTTGTTCTTGGACAACACCATGAATCTGATAGTTGCATCAATAATTAAATAGTAAATTGTAAGGCATGTGGATTTTAACTTAATAAAATACATTAATTGTGCTTAGAAATGGTTATCACATTTGCCTTATTTTTAATTAAAGTACTTAATTTTATATTTTACCATCTAATTTGTATATTTTTGGCTGGAAATTTAACCCAGGGTCTTGACAAAAGGCCATGTCATGAGCCTTCTTTTTATTTTTTATTTTGAGACATGGTCTCTCTAAGTTTCTACATTACCTGGCTAGGCTAGAACTTGTGATCTTCATATCCTTGCCTTCCAGAGTGCTGGGATAACAGTAGTGCACTACCAAGTGTGGCTGGTTGCTGGGATTCTTGGTAATATGTTTTGTCTCTTACATGCATAAAATTTTCAATTTATTTAAATTAGTCTATGATAACTTCAGCTCTATAGAAGTTTAAAAATTACTGGGATCACAGCAGTGTATTTCAGAAATTATACAATTTTGTTAAACATATCATAACCTAAGGCAATTCTACTAATTTTATGAATTCTGATAAATAGAGGATAGCTGCATGTTTTCTTAAATTCAATTACATTCATTTCCTAATGCATATTATGTAAGAATACAATTGCCTTTATATATTTTGTTATTTTGTCATTGCTTGGAACAAATAACACCTACAACTTAAAGGAATTACATTATCCCTTTCTTTAAATTTAAATGCTTCAAATAACTTTAATTGAAGAATGTGCTGACAGGTTTGTTCTACAGAAGAGTCTAAGACAACTTTTCCCTTTCAGGTGGGAAATAAAGCAAAACCTGAGTCTTGATTATTTGGACAATTTTAAACCATTAAAACTAAAGAAATCAGGCCAGGGATTTAGCTCAATGGCGCACCTGCCTGCCTCTCAAGCACAAAGTCCTAAATTTGATTCCCAGTACCAAAAAACAAACAAACGAACAAACAAAAAACCTAGAGACATGCTATGAGATATGTAATATCTGAAATGATTATGAGATTACATAGCTATGATATGAATTTTACCAAATGACTTTCTTAGTCATGAAATATAATGCACCAGAGAGCTGACCATGTCAAACATTTTCTTACACTCTGTTGTTAGATTTGCATTGGCCCCTACTTTGATTCCTCTCTATCAGGAGGAGGAACACACGCACACAGCTAGGAATTCTCTTATTTACCCATGCACACATAAGTTTAATATTTTTTCTTCTTTTCCAGAAAATAGTCAGTACTTACTTGCCACACAGAACTCAGAATAAACCAGAATTTGAGAAACACATGTGATTTACACATGAAATAGGCAATAATAACTAGACTTCAGCCTAGGGTGTCTAGTAATTAAAATGCTTAGTACAAAAAAATGTCCTGACAGGTTTATTTTTTGTCTTCTGAAATATTCTTCAAATTATGGGAAATTCTGTCTTTCCCAAGAAACAGCAGAATCAGGTTTGAGTACACTTTGATGAGGACTAGTTTACACTGTGATGAGGACTAGTTCAGGCTGTTTCTAGCCACAGATGCAGCAGATGGTGTGGCTCACAAGACAAACCCCAAGCAGAATAAATACCAATTGTCTGCTGGTTCAAAATTGCAGTATAGTGGTGGACATCCTAATGAAAATGTAAATAGTTCTGGAATAAGGCCCTATGTGGTGTTACTTAATGGATGAACAATTCTTTAGAATCTGTTTAAAATACTTTAGATTTGTGATGTTGAATATTTTTATAGACTTGTTGGTCAGTTTATTATTTTTTTTGTTGGCCATTTTTTTTTAAAGAAAATAATATTCAAGTCATTTGTCTATTTATAAATTAAATATTTTTGCTATTAATTCGAGTTTCTTTTTTTGTCAATATTAATCCCACATTAAATAAATGGTTTACAAATATATTTCCTATCTTGTACTTCATTAGCTTGCCTACTCCCTCTGCTGTTTGGTTCCTTTATTAGGCATAATACTGTTGTATTTTGTAAAACTACCTATTGTTTTTTATATTCCTGATTTTTGGTGTTGTATTAAGAAAATTTATTGCTCAGCCCAAAGACTGAAGCTTTTTCCTTACCATGTTTTTTTCAGAAATATTCTTTTTGGTCTTATGTTCAAATATTTAATATATTTTGGACTGACTTTTCTGTATTGTGTGAGACCAAGGTCTATTTCCATACATTCACATCTCCATATTTGGCTTTCCTGGCCCCATCTCTGAAGACATTACCCTCTCCTCCTTGTGTATTTTGTATTCTTGGCCTTGATATTCATGTTAAAGATTTGTTGAACTCAGGTGAGTGAGGTTGATCCCAGTCTCTCAAATGTGCTCCAAGAGTATATATATATATTTGTTCTGTATGCCAATAATATAATGTTTATTCACTTTTAATTACATAGCTTTGTAACATATTTGAAAACAGAGAGTAGGATACCTCCCACTTTGTTGTTTTTCAAGATTGATTTTGTTCTTTGGTACCTTTTGTGGTTCCTTGTGACTTCTTTTTTTTTGGGTATGGGAGATCAAACTCAGGACCTTGTGCTTGTGAGGAAGGGGCTGGAGCCACTGAGCTAAATCCCTGGCCCTCCTTGTGACTATTTAGGATTGATTTCTCCATTTCTGCAAAACACTAAACTGAGATCTGAGATTATGGAAAGATTGAACATTAAGATAATTCTTAGTAATATGGAAATGTTAAAATGAAAATAAAAGTCATAATAAAAAGTTATCTTCCACATGTTAGCACAGACATTATGAAAATAAATAAAAGGAGAATGACAATAAGTAGTCATATAAATATGGAGAAACTGAATCATTTACATACTGTTGGTGAAAATGTAAAAACATCCACTACATGAAAGAGTATAAAGGCTTCAAACTATTAAAAATCTACCTACCACACCATACAGCAATCTGATATCTATTTATTCAATACAATTGAATTTAGAGTCTTGAAGGAACATCTGAATTACCATGTTCATTGCAGCATTATTCAAAATATCGAAATATAGAAATTATGTTATTCTCATTGATGATGTATGGCAAAAAAATAGTGTTTCGCACATATAATGGGATCTTATTCAGCTAAGAAAAGGCAGAAACCCTGAATATCTGACAGCATATACAATCTGAGGGACTTTATACCAAGAGATATAAACCAGGAACAGAAAGAAAATCATTGTTTACCTCACTGAAATAATCAAATACTTAAACAAGAAGTAGAATGATATTGGGAGGAGCTGGGAGGAGGAGAAAACAGGATTTGATGTTCAATAGGAGTGAAATTTCAGTTAGGAAGGTGAATGAGATCCAGAGATGTGGTGTGCAGCATTGTTCTCGTGGTTAGCGATACTGCACTGCATACTGAACATTTCTGAGAAGGATGGTCTCTTGTTAAAGTTTCTTATTGTTATCTAACAGTGAGGTGCCCAGTAGTCCTTTCCAGATTCTTGCTGCCTCATTCAAAGCTTTGAATGACACAACTGATGAATGTAAAAGTTCAAGATAAAATAAGGAGAAAAAAGGTGAAGGAGTGTAAAAAGATGGCTCAAGTGGAAGAAGTGCTGTGAAGAAAGAGAAGATATGCCCTGCACTCTAGGTGGGCCACTGAATGAGCCAGAGGACAGGGCTGATGAAGTCAACAGCATCATGTTTTATGTGTTTTACTCTTCTGACATCAGATCTGGGAGTCCCAAATGTCTACAAAGCTGCTCCGTGCATGTGTCCCAGCCATGATTTGACAGGTCTTGGTGATTGACAGTTCATGCCTAATCCTGCAGCCAGCTTGCCATGGCCCAATCACCTGCCTCATTATCATACCAGCTAAAAGCAAAACAAAATTTGAAAACTCATGCTCAAAAAAGAAACGAATGATTTACCACTGCAAAAGAAATGTTAAGACATGAGACATTTTTATATTACAGTCTGACACTGGGTTAGAACTCCACTGAGGATCAGCCCTCTCATTTTCAGGATAACCTATTTTATGTTACAACTAATAAGCATAAAGGAAAAATTATAATGTGTAAAATCACAAGGAATAATTTCAGGATGTACCAAATGGAATTCCTGTAATCCAATTTCATTATACTTATAATTTGTTCAGATTTAAAGCCTACGATGTGAAAGTGTTCAAATTGTGTACTTATTGAAATGGTTATTATACAAAGTCATAAGAAATGTACAAAATATCATACTTCCAGGAGACATCAACAATGTACAGTTCTGCAGGACTACATATATCAGGAGTATCTCACTTTCATCATTGCTGGGGCAAAATACCTGAGACCACAAAGGAGGAAGTTTATTATGATTCACAGTTTCAGTCCATGGTGGGCCTGCTCCAAGGCAGGAACAGTGTAGCAGAGGGGCACAGTTGAGGAAAAGCTGCTCATGCCATGCAGCTCAGGAAGCAAAGGAGAAAGAGGAGCCAGGAAGGGATATTTACTCCTCCAGGACATGTGCCCCATGGCCAGACTCCTAACTGCAAGTAAGGCCCATGACTCCATCACCTTCCAAAGGCCCCACCTAGGGCAGGAGGTCCTAAGAAGGCATCCAAGATCTAAACCAGAACAGAGACACTTATTCAAAGATTAACTAAAGTACAGGTCATTCAGATGAGATGGACATATAGATTTCTTCTTCATGTAGTAAATCTAAAGTGTGTACATGAATACAGTAAACACAGACTCTCTTAGTTTCCAGTAGTAGACAAAGGAGGTCAACAAGTACTTGCTTCATTTCTCTGGATGCTCTTCAATGTCAGTTGGGATTGAACCCCCAGATTTGGTGAACAATTTCTCAACACGTAAATAAGCAAGTTGAATGTGGAGTGCTTGAATAATTGTGACAATCACTAGTGTTTTATATTTTTACAATTAATTTTGATGACACACTATGTTAGAGAGAAACAGGAAATTAATTTCTATGTTATAAACACCTTGAAGAGAAGCAAAGACAAAGGAGAGAAAGTATGAAAGTTGCAGAGTTCAGACACATTTTAGAAATGCTGTGGGCTATGACTCTATGGAAGGAGTGTCAGAACAAGTATTTGAATTAAATAACACAAAATGACAAAGAATTCTTCTTCATCCACCCTTAAAAATAATGGGACAACATGCATTAGCCACAGTTATGTCAAAAATCAACTGAGTAATCATGGTCGAGATCTGTTCTTAATACTATTGCACTTGACTGAACAGGACGCCTACCTCCAACCAGTACCTCACTCTTCATTATTTCAGCTTTGCTGTAAGAAATCCCAGGCTGTGTGAATGTTCCAACTTTTATCTTTTTCATGATTTCTTGGACTCAGATTATTTATATTTTCAAATAAAAAACAAATTACACATTTATGCAAAAATATTTTAATTTTGATTAGCAATAAATCTATAGACTAGGATTGGATTTACTTGATCAGTTGTTCACAGTTTAATTGCTAGTATCATCTCTCCCTTTTTTCTTCCTTCCTTCCCCTTTTTTATGCTTTAGTTCTTTCTTTCTCTCCTTCTTTCTTTCCTTCCTTCCTTTCTTGCTTTCCTTTCCTGCCTCTCCTCTTCCATTCTTCCTTCCTCCCTTATTTCCTTCTTTCCCTTTTTTCTTGTTCTCCTCCTTTCTTTTCCTCCTTCCCTCCTTTCCTTCCCTCTCACTCCTCTCTGTTGCTATCTCAGTTTCTTTCTCTCCTCTCTCTCTCCCTCTCTCTCTCTCTCTCTCCCTCTCTCTCCCTCTCTCTCTCTCTCACTCTTGTTCTCTTGTGGTCTCGCTCCACTAATTCAGAACTCTGGATGTAGAGGTCAGTATTAAGGAATTACATAAAAGATTGTTTTTTTGTTTATGCATCTAATGAGCTACCATTCTATATATTAGTAGATGGGCTCCCTAAGTTAAAAGAGGTCTTTATCCCAGTCAAAATTTTGATGTTAATATCTGCCAGAGCTCTAATATCTAATGTTTAGTTAAATTTGATATCACATTTATCTGCACACTGCTCCATCTCCCCTATCAATACAACTTCTTCACATGTTCCACCTTTTCTATGAAATACTCAATGACCTTAAATTCATTTCTCTTACCAATAAACAACATAAAAACACTGAAATAAACAATAAACAACACTGAAATTTAAATCAGCACAGTACACTTATTAAATAACATGCATTATTTGATAATTTGTTTCTTATATTTTATTTATGTATCTGCTTCAGTATTTTGGGAGAATTCACAGTTTATATTCCCAGGAAGAAGAAACTGGGTTGCAGAGAATTTAACCATCAACTTAATATCAAATGGATAGTTGGAATCAAAGATGAAACTATATCCTAAGTCATCCAGTTTCTTTTGCACTGAGGTATCCTTTTTTAACCAGAAGCCAAAGTTCCTTCTTGAAATAGTTTTAACCATGTAGTTTGTTATCCTAGTATCTGTTACTTGCTAACTTTGGGGAGGAAAAGAAAAACTTGTTAATTTCCTGTCCAGAAAAGAACCTTAAGGCATCCTTGGGGATGAAAAAGGAGCTCCTGAAGTGTGAATAAAATCCCAAGTACATGTAGTCATTGCATGACATAACTGAGTGAGCCTTTCATTTTCACAGGTAAGAAGTGAGGATCTCTTCATTTACAAAATACTTCAGAAATTATAACCTTCAACTTGAAACTAAAGTATGAACCTTAATACTTGAATCTAACAAAGGATTCTAATAAAATAAAAACTGAGTATCAGGCTTTCTAAAGAACTTCACAGAGAAAATTGGAAAAAAAATTCATAGTTTGTTCAAAAGGGCTGCAAAATAGAAATTTGATTTAATTTCCTTGATGAATGATAACATTTAGAAGAGCAGCAATCGAATAAAGGACTATATGTGAAATTTAGGAAAAATAATTATATGGAAAGTGAACTCTACACCAGCCATTGAATACATTTCATTTGGGGATTATTGTCTTAATTCCTTAATAAAAATTACAAACAAATTTACATTTATTTACTAGTCAGCTCAGTGAGATAGATGCAACTTAAATGTTCTTGGAAAAATATCATGGGCTACTTAAACTGTGTTTCTTTCCAGTATTGAAATGTGCAAGGGCACCAATTCTGTGATTTCTAAGGGACACTATTTTCAGAATTGTGGTGTGCACTGTGTGGCTGAGAAAGCTACAGTTGTGTTTGAGCCTCAGTTTTCTGGTCAATGTAATTTACTTTGTAGATGCTGTGAAATAATGCAGAGTAAATTTCCCACACTTTGAAAACACCTAATAATATGCGGCAGCTGCATCACAGCTTTTCCTTAGAGAATCTAGTGTTAGTAACTCTATTACCATGTATCACTGACTTCTAATTGTTTGTAATTTTGGACCATAGGTTTTATTTTAGTATTCCAGACTAATAAAATTTTGTTAAAATGAAAAATCTGGATCGGTGCTTCAGTCTTTCTAGTCTCTCTCTACTCTCTTAAAATGAAATGAGCTAGACATAAACACAACCATTTCTAACTTCCTAAAATATTATTTAATGGAAAACTTGTTTGAAGTGGACTTTGGACAAGGAGCTAAACCTTGACCCATTTCATTATTGTGAATCTGGTTTTCCCAGTCAAAGGGATAAACACTTAATTGAGATGTGATTTGCAATAAAATAAACGTTCACATGTAGGCTGCATACCTGTTTTACAGAGAAGATCCCAGATGTCAAGTGTTTCATAGAATATTTCACAGACATGAGGATCAGAGAAAATTAGTAAATATACTATTATTTTACTAACATGCCAACAGGCAGACTACTGTGACAAAGTTTAATTTTAAACTATTTTGTGTATCAGATTATTGGGAGTTAGTGGATTTAAACCTCAGGAAAACATTATTTTAATATGTTTGCCATTGTACAACAAATGCATGTATAAAGAAAAAGAACAAATCCCTTTCTTCTGATTTGGAGTCTGTTAACTTCTCAATGCCTTTATTAGAAGTTTGATTTTATAAATCCCTACTTATTTCATTGCATAAGTAAAATTTTGAAGTATTATTTCATATCTGTGCCCCTCATATATAATTAAATTTTATAAAGTTCAACAAGCTACATAATAATTTTTGACAGATTTAGACGCTCTAATATAAAAAAAAAGAGGAGACTTTTTAACCTTACAAAGGTACTAGTCTCTAAGTTATTAAAATGGGATCTTAGGATCCAAATATAATTTGGATTAGGAAATTGATGTTTGATTCTAATGTATGTGAAATTTCTCCTGTGTACTTTTGTCAAAAAGTATTTTGTAATGGAGTCCATTAGTAGATCACCTATTAGTACATTCTTCCAAATTTGTTTGCAAATTTTCTTCCCTATCTGCTTAACTATTGTTTGTCCTCAATGTCTGTAATAAATATTTTGGAAATATATCCTTAATTGTGTATGAGACAGAGAGAGAGAGAGAGAGAGAGAGAGAGAGAGAGAGAGA